>JAMKPZ010002934.1:0-47263 GCA_024699675.1 Amphibolis antarctica
TTTTTTTTTTTTTTTCGCCCATGGAACCATATTTTAATAATAACAGGATTTTTATTTTCTAAAATGTATATTTCAAAGAAAATTATAAATACCTTCCCTCTAATTAACTGAGATGTCACTTCAAATGTGTAAATGATATTACGAGAAAATAAATTTTAATTTTTTTAACATTTGTATACTTGAAAAATAAGAAAATATTTTTTCTAAATATTTATAGTTACGTAGAAAAAATGTTTAAACCTCAAATTTTCCCCAACCCTTCGTCTTTTTCTCTTCTATGCACATTCCTCAAAATCTTGCAACTTTTGTCAATATAACTTTTGATACAAGTTATTAATTATTATTATCTATTAAATAAGTATATTGTTATCAAATAAGTACATTATATATTTATAATTATTCATTTTTTAATATATACATGGTACATTATTTGTTAAGTTGTTATTTTTGTTTTGAGATTTTCAATTAAAGTATATGTAAATGTATTTATTTCAAAAAAATTATAATTGAAATATTTTATACAAATGTATTGGTACATTTGAATTGTATAACATTACGTAGTTCATTCATTATATAATATTTGATAATTTTTATGTTATCATGTAATTTTATGATGTATTATTATTATTTTTCCTATAATTACACAAACATCTAGAAAAAAATTCCTTGACGTATACAAATGCCAAGAAACGTTTTTCTAAAAAATTATTTTTCAAATTATTTTTTAAAATTATTTTCTAAATTTATCAAATTTTATAAGAAATTACAAACGCTACAGTACTTACTAATATAACAGATTTTAGATGTATTCACGGATACTACTGGAATATCATTTCCCAAGTAAATATCATCTATCCAAATTACGGGTGTTTGGATCATCAACCGAACCGTGCAGGTGCTCACCAAATCGATTCGTCTGCTTTAAAAAAAGGGTAAAAGAAAAGCTCATTTTCATTTCCCTCTCCGGCGTACCGGCGTAGGAGTTTTGCCAGCGGCGTCCGGGTTCGAAGATTTCGCCGGAGTCAGGCATTGATCGTTCGTTCGTTCGTGTGCGTGGAAGAGATGGACAGTGGACAACACCACCGGGGCGCGTCAACGACCTGGGTTGGTGACGTTCTGATCAACAAATCCCTAAAGGTCTGGTGTTGTGGCGCTGTCATCGTTGGCAGCCTGTTTTTGGTTTTGTTCGGTGGTTAAGTGAATTTGAATTTATGTTTTTAAAGTTAATACGATTTTTGATGTAAATTTTTTTCCCTTATTTTTTTATAATTATAATAAAAATATCTACTTTTATTATATTATTTGTTAAATATATATTTTACGTAATAATTTTTTTCATAAACCTTCTTTTCAAACAAAATCTTTGTCTAATAACAGAATTTCAAAATAAATACCCAAAATCAATAATAACTTTTTTTATAGATGGTGAAAAACTGTAAATCTACGTGTAGATTCAAATTTAATATTTTAAGATCTAAGATAATTTTCACAATCACCAAATTACTACTTTAATATTCAACGTGTTTGGAATTTTTTATAATATTGTGTAAGCTGCGTATGTAAGCTGCTTGGAGTTGTGAAAATGCGTTTAATTTGCTTGCAGAAGAATCGTGAAAAAATATATATTGTTTTGAGCTTTCCAAGTCTTTCATTGTTTTTTTTTTGTGCATTGACGTAAAATTATCACTGCAAATTTTGAGGTCTACCTTTTCTTCTAATTAAAAACCAGTTCCTTGGAAAAAAGTGAATTTAATGGTTTTTTTTACAAATTTTAATATTAAAATCTGTTTGTGTTCGACAAAAAAGTCTAAAAGAAAATATAAATGAAAAAACAAAAAATAAATTATTTGTATACCTCGTGAAAAATTAGAGAATAAAAAAGGGTTAAAATTTTATAAAAACTAAATAAAATTTGTCGAATTGAGTGGTTGATGGAGAGTAAAATTGTCAAATCGAGAGAGCATTTAATTAAAAATGGGGTCAGTGCCCTCGTCTCCACCGTCCGTCCGATCTTCGATACCAAACATACCTGCAACTCATGCTTCCGAAAAAGACTAATCAGAAATGATAGGTTTGGATCGGACCAAACACGTGACAGTTGGGATTGAAGTCGAATTATGATATCATTAATGTGTAACGTGTGTAAATTAATTTTAATGCGAAAAAAATTAAGGTAAACTAAAATTTTTATATCATTTATAAATATTTTTTTAATAATCAATTAATTTTAATAATATAAAATTTACAATGCATAGGATTTCATTCACTGGATCAATACAAACTCTACAAATTATCTATCAAGAACGAGTTGATATTTAACGAAGATTTATCAAAGTTCTTATTATTTGTATTTAGCCAAATGGTTCGATCAATTATAAGCTAATAAAAAACAACACCAAAAAGAATTAGGAATATAAAACTTGAGCTTAATATTATAAGAAAATGCAAGATTAAGAGAATTATTAATAACAAGCTGTAAGGATTATTATAAAAAAATTATAATATAAAAGGAAAACTCACGGTCAACGAAAAGAAAAGGTGATTCCAAAGTTTGTAGGTATAAATTATAGTGGGTGTCGGATGTTTTACCAAACCATCATGTTTTGAATAGATTTTCTTTAATAAGAATTTTATCACTAATTGAATCGGGCTAAAAGGTTAATCTTAAGGGTCCCTTTGTGCATGCATCCTATCAATCTTAGAAAAGGGAAAAGTAAAAGAAAGTGAAATTTAAGAAAATGAAAATTTAGAAGTACTGTTTATGTAACTAATGAAAAATTTAGAAAATTCATATTTTACTTATTTATGCATACATGAAAAATTAAATTAAATTTTTATATAAATTTCACTTACATAATTCATATCTTTAAAAAAAAGTTTCAAATATTCAAAATTAAATATTCAATTATTCGATTGTAAAGACAGATATACAAAACAAATTTTTTATCCAATTTTTATGGTTTTTACCATGCGAAGAGTAGTGCAATGGATGAGTGTTTGTGGTAGATGGTTGACTGCAATAAAATAGCGACGAAGATGGATAAGCGGTAAAAGCAAAAGGAGAAGGTACAATCACGAGCACAAACGTGAGTACAACAACCTTAATTTTTACAGGATGGTGAAAATTTCAAAAAGGAAGATGAGGTAGATGGGAAAAATAATCTTTTTATATCATCAAAACTTTTTTTTTTTTTTTTTGAAATTTCTAGTCTACACAAATGGTTAAAAATCAAGAAAATTTCTTTAATTTTCAGTTTCCTAATTTTCAATATATGCATAAACCCCTCGTAAGCCTTAATTTTCAAGATTTGTTTGAAGAATTTACAACAATGCCTACCATTAAGCTTAGTTTAAATAACTAATATTTGACTAAAAATAAATTTTTTTGAAGTTAATAAAGTTAATTTTGTGGTGCTGTTTATGTTAAAATTCTATTTTAAAGCTAATTGATAATGATCGAGTAGAATAATTCTTTATATATTAAATATAATTTATTTTTTATGTTTATCAAAGAAAGATTGTTCTAACACTTCTTCTCACTGGTGATTTATTTTTACTTTTTTTTAAGATTACAAGTGTCTATAGGTAAATATACATAAGTTGACTTTAATATAATGTTAGATTTCTATCTTAAAATTAATTAATAATAAGTAATAAAATTTTATATATCAAGTTTAATTTATTATCTATATTTATCATTTAACAAAATAAGTTTACCTCGTCAGAAAAGAAACTTCCCATTGCAATCATCGAGCGTTGTTGAAAGTTTATCAATCACTTCTGACCAGTTGGCAAAGTTGGTTTTTTTATAAAGGGTAGGGTAAGATAAGAGATTGACAAATTTTGTTCATTGTTGGTAACAGGAATCTAGATCTGCTTTGTCAATGTTGATCTCGTAGACAAATAATTTGGAGAAGTTAATTTTTAACTTTGAAACAGTTAGAAGGCAATAGAAGATGCGCTTAAAATTTAGTAAATTACGAACATCGAGTTTAAGGAAAAATACGAAATCTCAGCATACTGGATATTGGTAACTGTTGTAGATTTATATGTATTTCATCTGAAAAGAAAGGCTAGTGCAGCGTTTCAGGAGTTCATGTGAAAGTGTTGTCCGTAGAATCTCAAAGGACAAGTTAAAAAGGTTGCAATGTGACAGCATCGAAGTATCCTCCGTCCTTTTATACGAGCTGATAATGGTCGGTAAAGGTTACAGGGTATCAAACTGACAAATAATAATTAGACTTTCTTTGTTTTTGATTTTAACTGTTTTTTAAAATTTGATCCAATGACAATAAAATAAATAAAAATAAATTTTATATAAATTTTTTTTTTTAATAACATTGTTAGAGTTGTTTTTTTAGTGTTACGTTAATTCAATGATCTAGATTTAATCTAGATTATCTAAATTTTTTAATAACTCGTATAACCAATATAACATTGATTTCTCTTTCTATGTATACCGTAACATTTATTATCTAATTGATGTTTTTGATTTCGTACCTACAAAATATTATGTTCAACAGTTTTAGTGACGATCTATTCTCTTACATCTCTATTAGTTAAGAAACTCTAGATGTTTTTGTGAGATTTTCGTAATGTATTACTACATTTTTGAATTTTTTCTTCGTTATCTATTGAATTTCTTTTTGGTATTTCTTTATCACGTATATACGAGAAAATGATTTAAAATTAGATAAAAGTAATTTTTTTTTATAATAAATAATACGATGAAAGTTTATATATAAATGTTTGTACAATAATAACAACACAAAAAATTCATATAAAATTAATTTTACAGTAAGTAAAATCAAAAATAAATGAAGCTTTAATTATATGTAATGCAACCATCAATAGAAGGATGAATTTCTAGGAGAATGAAGAAAAAAAAAGTAAAAATCGTGAATCACTTAATATTTAGATGCCTATCAAGAAAAGTTCACATTAGATTTTTATAATAATATCAGTGAAATCTCAATTAATAATAATTTATTTAAATATTTCAGCTGTTAACATTTAACATATATATTTTTAGCTTGATCCACCTATTAGTTTAACGTAGTTCTATTTTGATCGTAGCTATAAGTGTTTTTAATAAATTTATAAGTGTGATGTCACGAGGTGTAAAAATTTACCAGTAAAAAAAGATATTTTTCACCCATAACATCAAAGTTGTTTGTATTTACACAGAAATCCTTTTCGTTTAGTCATTTTCATCTAGCATTACTATGCGTGAGATTCAACGTACCTTGTTAAATTAAAATGATAAATTCTACCATTTTTTTATTGTTCTGCATAAACAGTCAAGTTTAAAAATTATAAATTCAAATTTTTTTTACAAGAAAAGTAAAAAAAAAAATTGTAATAAAAAAAGGGACAATACATTTCCCAATAATAAGTAACATTAAAATCGAATAATTAGGTAAAAAACAAACAACTGCTCTCCGCAATAAAAAGTAATAAAAAAAAGGAAGGTGATCACTGATCAAGAGGGAGACGGGGAGACAAGCGTAGAGCAGCAGCACTGACTGGGCGCCCACACTCTCTACAGAAGAAGAGGGGGGAGAGTGGGGACTCTACCACCATTTTCGCCCCTCTCTCTCTCCCGTATAGGCCGACCTTGATGATGCGAGCAAGTGCGGCGATGTCGGCGATTCGTAGGTGGAATGGACGGGACAAGTTCGTCCCCGTACTTGTGATGTAGGAGGTTTTGGGAAGGAGGCAGCGCCAATTGCGAGACAACTGAGATCGACCTTTTTCGCTAGGGTTCAGCTGTGATTCCGTGTGTGTATCAGTCGTTGGAGCACGTAGTTCGTTTCTCTTGCTCTGGAATAGGTGGTGTGGGCTTGGATCTGTGGTTCAGCTCCTCTGTTTTTCTCCAAGCTGCTCACTGTTGTAAGTTTTCTGCTGGAGCGTCTTTCTTGGTTGCTGTCTAGGGTTGATTCTTTTTCTCTGATAGATTCAGCTCTTCTGCCTTGGTTTGAGGACGTTTTATATTTGTTCCATTGTCAAAACTTTTGTTGACATTTTCTGGTTTTGAGTTGCCATGTTTCGTGCTTTACGGTTTACTCGTCTGTTTTTCTTCCCAAATAACAATATCATATACCGGAGATATATGGTTCTTGTACCATTTTGCATTTCTCTCCTCGTGTTTGTTTTCCATGGCTCTGTGGGTGGCCTTGGGATTGATTACTTGTCTTCCATCATGAATTTCTGTTCTCTGATGATTCGCAACATTTGCAAAATATTTCTTTCTCTCCTGGTGGCTGAACCATACCAACTGCCAGCTTGCCTTTGGAGCGGTTCCGCGTCCATGTTTGGAAAAGATAGGCCTTTTTAAATGTCGTACATAGTAGATCTCTGCTTCCTGGATACGTTTGAAGGTGTTTTTCAAACATCTGTATTTTTACACAGCGACACTCGGTCATGCTACCAGATGTCTGTTTTTTCTCTTCAATACTTCATGAAAATTCCCTCATGTTTATTATTCTTTATGAATCAAATTCCTTTACATTTAATGTAAATGAGTGTTCTTAATTCTTTTGAAAGCTTCACCGAGCCGATAGATCGTATAATGCACTGGAGCTTATCAATGGAATACAAAATAGTGACTAATTAACGGTCCTCATTAGGTCTCCATTGATGGTTCATGTCTTCTTGTAAGGAGAGCTTATCATTCTGTCCTTGGAGTCTGTGATGAGGATGGGTAAACCCCAACAACGCAATAGGAGTCATGTTCTAGTGGTATGACATGGGTATTATTGGGAAAGTTTATGATTCTCATGCTCTATCTCAAGTACTTTCTAATTGCAAAATCCACCATTCATGTATTGAAATAGTGTTAAGATTTGAAGACTTTGAGCCAAACAAAATTCCCTGTATCCTTGAGAGTGACATAAATTCTCAATTTTCTGCATCTGTGTTTTGCATTCTTTCCCTCATTAATCCCAAACCAAAAATGTTGTGGTGCATCCTTAATTTTGCATACCATTGAAGTTTGTCACCTGCATTTTATTTTTGCAATATGTCTACGTTACTTCTAGGACCTATCCACCTAACATTGGCTTCATGCTTTCTTTGATTTTGAGTATACCTTTTCATGTGGCTATTGCATGACATATCTATTGATATTGGAAGAAGAATGATTAAAGCTCTCAAGTTTTTTAGCTAATATAATTCTGTTTTTTAGCTGTCAGATGAACACTACTTAAGATGCATCCTCCCTAATTTTAGTTAAATATTGTATGATGCTATAAGTTGTCTCTGCATCAAGGTTTTTCTCAACAACTCCGTATTGGCAATAGGCTACTGTTGATCACCATTTTACCACTAGGTGGCTGCTCCACTAGGTTTGCATTTAAGTTACCATAGAAAATTCTTATATGCAAAATTTGAGTAGCCACGCTAATAATAAAAAATATAGTTATTCTAACGAGAATATTTTTGAGGGAAATGGAGTGATTAAGAAAATGAAATATGGGAAAAGTATAGGTATTCTTTTTGAGATTCGAAGATGCATGGTTGAGATTGGGATTAGGCGTATGGCTAGACTTTTTATTATAATTTTAGAAATGAGAAAGATGCCAAATGAAATGAGAAAGAGTTATTTAATACCTATATTTATGAAAAAGGGTGACATACATAATTGAAATAATTATCATGACATCAAGTTAACGAGACATATAATGAGATTTTAGAAAAAAATAATTAAACAAAGACTAAGGGATGTTACTACAGTTACAGAAAATATACTAAGATTTTTGCCAAGTAGATCAAAAATGAAAGCCTACTTACACAATCAATTGAAAATTTTATGTTACGAAAAATGACCTCCGTATTGGAATTTGTTGATTAAGCAAAGTTGATTGTTGATTTTATTCAAAATAAAGCAGTTGTTGCATCAATTGTTGATAAAATAAGAGAATATTATTTTGGATAGTTTGGTTATATCCATTGAAAACTTATAGATACACCTGTAAGAAAGGGAGAATTAATTAATAATATAGATTAAATTGAAAGAGGTTGAGAACGACAAAATTATCTGGCTAGAAATTGCAAAGAAGATTAAAAATATATAGTTGAGCAGATCTAGTTATAGATAGAAATAAATGGAGGGAAATAGTTCATGTGGTTGATTCTACATGATAGGATCAAGGCATTGATTGCTGTTGCAGCTTGCAGGTTTCACTGATGCTATTTTTTGTTACTAATATTATTTTATATTTTTATAAATCTATTGTTGCCATTTTTATGCAATTATAGTGTGTAAAACAACATGGATTTCTTTTAATGAAATGCATCCAAAGTGGCCCATACATTTACGTATGTATATGCATGTGCATATATATATGGGCCAGTTTTGATGCGTGTAGGAAGGATTTTGTTAAAACACGTTTAAAAAATCTAAAATAATATCGTTTATAAAAGTAGTATTCATGGTAGTTAATTAAAATAAAAATGCTGAAAATATCACCCAAAAATATCAAAAAATGTTTTTTAGTGTTTTTTCCTTGATTTTTAATTTTAAGTATGCTGCCAATTTTACGTTTTGTTACAGATAGTATTTTATATTTTTTCTATTGCTACTGATTCTATTTTTATGTAATTTTAATGTCTAAAACTCCATGGATACATTTCAATAAAATGCATTGATGTTGCATCTAGTGATCTAATCTTGCTTCCATGCATATGCTTGTTACATCAGACATCTTTTACTTATTTCAACCAATTATTATGATAAAGTCTCATTATTGTACTAGGGTATGGAAAATCCTTCATCAAATGGCTGCCGATTCAGAAGAATTCCACGACATTCATGTGCCCGAAATCTGGCATTGGACCCATTGGTTTGTTTTTATCCCTATCAAATTATTACTCGATCTTAATGAGGACTAATTTGATATATAGGTGTCGTTCTATGCATGGAGAATTTTGTCTGTTGTAACACATTTGTCTCTACTCAACATTCATATGGAACCATGGAAGGCTATGCATTGTTGTTGATTAGTGTTGTAGGTGCTGCAATCAATGGTGGAGTTAAGTAATTAAAATTACATGGGGAGTGCTTTAAATGCTGAACTATCTGAAACTGTGATACATTCCTCATCATACCTCACTGATACAATGTCGAGGTTAATTCTGGAACTAATTTTCTGGTTATGTTGGATGGTACATAGTTGTGTCATGAGACTTGAGTTACCATCATCTTCGTTGCTGCATTAAGTTGCAACTACCAAGTACCACCACTATATCATAATTATATGGATAAATGTATTTGCTGAACATTTTTAGTAAATTTTCTATGGAATGTAAAATGATTATTTTCAGCGACATATAGTGATATGGGAATGCTGCCATGTACATGGTTTCCTTTTATAGACATTCAATATCTTGTTGTGAAATTAGGATCATATTCAACCTAAAATAAAATATGTGCTTAATGTAAAATTGTTTCTAGCCTACATTCAAATAACCTGATCTTCACCTAGTAACAAGGAAAACTTTGAAGATTTAGCTCTATACATGTTAGAGTTTCTTGGTTTCATTAAACATATATTGATTTGTGTCCTGTGATTTTCTTCCATTTCCAAGCAACCATGGTCTTTATGGTAACGATATTAAATATCCTTTACCAAACATTGATATTTTAAAAGCACCAGATAAATGCACTAGAAAAATTATCTTGTGCCATATCCTGCAGGTTTTATGTTTTTTTTGGTATCATTATTTCAGATATATCATTTTACCACTTGTTCATATATTTTTTATCGGTGATCAAAATTGAGCAGAGATTTTTTTTTGATGTTGATAGTGTTTTTAAATTTTTTGCCTCTTGTCAGTTAAATGAGAATTTGGAGCAGTGGCCACATTTGAATGAATTGGTGGAGTGTTACCAGGCAGATTGGATAAAGGATGCGCTAAAATATGGTCACTATGAATGTGTCGCACCAACATTCTTTCAAAATCAGATATTTGAAGGTCCTGATACTGACATAGAAACAGGTGATGGGTATTATTTTTCTGTTACGTTGTGATGGTGATGCCTTCGCTATGCCTTTGAGTGGGTTAAAACAAACCGCAACTGCTGATATACATTGCTGTTATTGCATAGAAATGCATCTTGCTAGTTTGAGGCATGTGAACAATGAAGACACTTCTGATGATGACATTCCTAGTACCTCTGGAAGGGTGAGTGTGCTGCTTTATAAGCATTTTATCTTAAAAATTCCTAGCCAACACATCTTTATTAGTCTAATTGCTGAAAAAAGGTGCATCGTATGTTTATAGATTTTCACCCTATTGATGATGAATTAGGCAAATTGTTTTTGGCCTAATGGTTGGTTTTAGTTGGGCTTTGTCAGCTTAACCTAAATTTTAATTTTTTTTAATGTTTTCTTCAAGGAATATTTCGTTGTTGTTCACATTGTTGGTAAAGGAGATCCTCTTTCTTGTCCTTTTCTCTCCCACGGCTAGGTTTTGGTTGCTTATGCCTTAATGCTAGAGTTCTGGGTTTCTGTCTACATGGTGAGGTTTTCTGCATTCTGATTATTTAGTATGTTGACGATAGAGATGTCAATGGGCCGTGTTGGCACGGTCTGACATGGCATGAAAATTTTTTCGTGTCGTGGGTCGTGCTTGGGCTGAACCCCCAGGTATTCCAGCACGAAATAAGCATGGCTCGGCCCAACACGAGACTATGACTAAGAGTGTCTTCTGGGTTGGCAGCTGGGTCGCGGGAGGGGTGAGGGGATCGGTTGTCGGGTCGTGCGGCTGGCGGGGGGGACGGGTCGTGCGATTGACGGGTGAACGGTCGCATGTGTGGGAGGGGGGTGAACAGGTTGTATGGCTGGCAGGGGGGACGGACCGTTGGGTCGTGTGGCTGGTGGGGGGGACGGGCTGTTGGGTCGTGCGGTCGGTGGGGTGAACGGTCGTGTGCATGGGAGGGCGGTGAACGGGTCGTGTGGCCGGCAGGGGGGACAGACCGCTGGGTCATTGGGTTGGTAGCCGGCAGGGGGACAGGCCGCTGGGTCATTGGGTTGGTAGCCGGGTCGTGAGGCCGGCGGGGTGAACAGGTCGCGTGGCTGGCAGGGGGGACGGGCCACTGGGTGATTGGGCCGGCAGCTGGGTCGTGCGACCGGTGGGGTGAACGGTCGCGTGTGCGGGATGGGGGGCACGGGTCGTGCGACCGGTGGGGTGAACGATCGCGTGTGCGGGATGTGGGGCACGGGTCATGCGGTCAGCGGGGGAGACGGGCTGTCGGGTAATTGGGCCGACTATCGGGGCGCAACGTCGGGTCTTGGGAAGAATGTTGTAATTTGTTAATTAAATAATAAATTAATTTTAAAATCGTGTCGGTCAAAATCATACTATTGACCGACATGAATAGTATTTTTTCGTGCTATGGGTTGTGCCTGGGCTGGCCCATTGGTGGTGTGGGCCATGCCGGCACAAAAATCGTGTTGTGTTAGGTCGACATGACACGATTGACAACTCTAGTTGATGATATATTCTTGTCTTGTCATGTAGATCTCAAATAATTTAAAGGAGTTTTTTGGACTAAGATCTCCACTTTGATTGGTGTGCTCTATGATGCTCGGCTTCTCTACAATGTAACTTCCAATTTGGATTGTGGGGTGTAATGTCTAGAATTTTCCCATCAAGTAACTTGTTCTTCTGATTCCAAACCTTTGATTGGACTTTGTTCATTGATAGTTTTGATATGCTATTTTCTCATTGGAAGGCTCCTATCCTCTAGTTGGTGATCTTGCTTCCATCCATGTGAACTTTCCCTTCTACTTCCTACATTATTGCATTCGTGGCCTTCCTTTTTTAAAGGATTCAACACTACTCTATTTTAAACTTAGATTATTTTCCCATCAAAAGAGGGTTTTCCTTATTGCTTGGTATAAGTTTTGTCATTCCTATGAGCAAGGTTTCAAAAATCGATCTAGATTGTCAAAGTATTGTTGATCTGGATCGGTTTTTCAAAACATCGATCCTGAAACCCTTGGTATTATTGAAAATACCTTAGATTGAATGATTCGTTATTTGGCATTGACGTTGGATCATAGAATTGTTTGATCTGACAAAGATTTTAATTTGTCAAAAGTCAGATTGATCGATTTGTTGAAATGATCGGTTGATTTAGTAATGGGTTTTTCTGCTTTCTACTTTCTACTTCTTTACCTTTGCCAAAGCCTCCATTGATTGTCAAAGCATTCACTGACCATCGAAAACTTTGCCAAAAGCTTTTGTCACTGTTGAACTCATTAGGGTTTTCAACGGAAAGGGGAAGACATCGGGGGGAAGAGATGAAGGCAGGAGGTGGACGAGCATGAGAGGAAAAGAAAGAAAAAGAAAAGGTGAAGAAAGATAGGAAGAGAGATAAAAATAAAAAGGAAAAAAACAAAGAGAGAAGGAAAAATAAAAAATATTACATAAAACTTATGCTTAAAAATGGTATAAATATCAAAAAATCACAAAAAAATTGATTTTTTTATTTTTTAGAAAAATGTTTTATTATCAATAAAAAATCTGGAAGTATTAAGAAAATAAAAAATAGAAAAGATAAAAAAAGAGAAAGGAAGTGAGACGAAAAAGAAAAAGTTATTACATAAAAATGGTGGAAGTATTTAAAAAATCAATTTTTTTTGATAAGTTTTAATTTTTCTAAAATTATGTTTTCTTATGGATAACATTCTTCTTTTACTTTATTCTCAGACACTTTATTTTCTATTTTTTAATTACTTCATGTGACATTTTTTAAAAGATATTAACTACACTCCAGGAATAAAAATTATAATTTACTCTACAATTTTATACTTGATAAAATTATCAATTATGGACATTAAAGAAATTCTCTAGTACCATGTATAATCTTATTAATTTTTGTTATAACTTGAATTTTATTAAAATGTAACTTGATATATATTGAAATATAACCTGATTTCTATTAAAATATAATCTAAAATAATTTAAACTATAACTTGGATTATATTTAATTGTAATTAGATTTTATTGACATGTAATTTAGATTTTATTAAAATATAAGTTGAATTTTAAATTAAATATAATATGAGTTTTTTCAATCATTTATTTTTGATTTAAAGTTAACTACCACATTCTTATCTAATTGATATTTTATTAACAATAATTATTAAAATATAAGTTGAAGTGTTTTTATATACTTATTATAGCTTATTTTATTTTATCTCTGAGTTTTATGTTGAAATTATGAAAATTTTAAGCTATTTTTACAAAAGTATCATGTTTCTATTGATACGATCTTCGATCTTCGATACGTTTTCTTTTTTTAAAGGATCAATCATTGATACAATTCTAAGTTTTAAGACCTTGCCTATAAGGAGGTCTAGGCCTTTAATATTTTCTAATCCAAATCTCACTTTTCTTAAGCTTTTTCTAATTTTACTTTAAGGGGGGGTTTGTGTTCTCTGGAAATTGTGGAAAAAGAAAATCTAGAAATTCTTTTCAAATTTTCAATTGTTTGTGCTGAACAGAAATTTTGAAATTTTTTTCAGAATTTTCGTCTACATATATAGATTGTTTTTTTGACATTTCCCACCCTTTAATATGAGAAAAATCATTGGTCTCCTGAAAATATTATCCTAACTCCCCTCCCTCGATTTCGTGAGGCTCTTTATCATTGCACCAAACATCTCCCAACTATCTCCTATTGCTGTCGTAGTCATCTCCTTTTCTCTTGACGCTGTCAAAAGCATCCTTGACTATAAATCACCTCTTTTGTAGCTGATGTTGCTTCTCTCTTATGCCTTTGGTTCTCCCCTTCTTCGAATGTTGCTTCTTCCCTTTTCTTGATTGTGTTTCTCCCTTCTCTGGATGTCGCAGATCCTCTCTTCTCTCGATCCTGTTAGGTGACTATGGTGAAGGGTTATCATGTTGGAGGTCATGATGGGAAGTCATAGTCAACTGTTGCGAGATGTTGATTATGTTGAAGATTAGGATGGGCTAAGTCATGGACCCAGGAATTGACCGCTCGTGGCGAAGGCCATAAGTGACGGAGATTGGGTTGGGGTCGAGTCACACTAGAATGATTGTGTGGTATTGCTAATTACTTATAAAGAGATGTTAAGTCTTCACTATGAGTTCAAACTTTTAGTGTAGTAGTTGCACATGATTCTAATAGTGCAAAATGGTAACATTATTGTTATCGTATAGTCATGCAAATGTATGCTTTTGTAAGTATGGGAAAATTATTTCTTGGTTGACAGAAGTCCTATTAATTTGCATAGAATTTACTTAATTATGATTTATATAGTGATGTAACAAGGTTTCCTTATTTTAGTACTCTCCCCCAAGTTGGAGCATGTAAAATGCACCACTTACACTAAATTCCAATACAATTAAACAATGAAATATAACAATTTAAAAAGGATGTAGATGGTTGCAGTTGCAGTATGGCCATAATAGTTGTGATGTAGTGGATAAGAAACAACATGGAAGCAATAAGAATAATTGGTCACTTTAACTATATACATAAGCAATAAGATGCTACATTCTAGTTTTCAAAAAACTATAACATACAAAAATTAAACATATTTACTACACATCAGGCAGACAAGAAAATTGATCAATTTGACTTGGTCAACATCACTTCATTTGACATGGGCCATAATACTCACCCATAAATATGTTAGATATTTGTCAAATACAAAAATAGACACCTATAGGCTATTATTCCAAAGATACTAGTAGGAATTCTTGAAGGGCTACACAGGAAAATCTGCAAGTAGCCACCCATTGTCAATTTTTGTGAACTTTGGGTCTGTTTGTGTGCAGCAGAAAATCAGGAAAGAAAGAAAAGAAAAGTATAACTTTTAGGAAATGAAAATTCTTGAAATTCAGAATTTATGACTAAAAGGTAAAAAGATATCATCACTAATTTTGACATGGAGATCACTCACTTTGGTGACTTGTGATCTCATCATTTGTCGAAATTTTGAATGCACACCACACCTATAATAATGCTCGATAACAACTCAAATTTGTAATAATGCCAGATAACAACACAATTTGTTTCAGTGGTTTCTTCACTGAGTTCCTATGGCCTATTGATTGGAGTTGTACTGTTTTGTTCTTTGGCTTTTCTAGCTTATTGGCTAGATAGATAATTCTTCCTTGTCATTAAAAAAGCATTTTGGGGGATTAAGAAGTTATATGATGTTTTAAATATCTTATGGGTTTTGGCAAGTCGATAAAATATAAGAAATAAGCTAAATATGTTAGGACAATAACTATGACATTGTGCTTTTCATGCCATATAGTTGATGTTAAGAAGATAGACCTGGGGCTTTAGTGGCTTTACTTTCCATGACTTCCATTCCTTTTCTGTTTGTCAAATCTGTTTTTCCAGCACTTTGGCGATTCTCCATTGCCAGCTTATGAGCCAGCTTTTGACTGGGAGAATGAAAGATCAATGATTTTTGGTCAGAGAATCCCTGAAAATCATCAGCCATGGTGTTATAGGTTTTTTTTATAACTCTGCCTTTGAAAATCTGAGAGTAATATCTATCCACATTACATATGAAAGTTTTTTTTCTAGACTCTATTTCTATTGATGGCTTGGTTTTATTGAATACAGTGGATTGAAGATTTCTGTGAAGGTTTTGTCATTGTCCTTTCAAGCTGGACTAGTTGGTGAGCATTTTAATCTTTTGCTCTGTTTTTATTTTATAAATATTTTCGTGGTCTAATATATCCTTGAGGTTATATTTGTTGCAAACAACTGTTAAATTTGTTAAGAACTGTCATACAGAACCATTTTATGGTACCATTTGCTTATATAATAAGGAGAGAAGAGAGAAACTTTCTGATGATTTCCATTTCCACGTGCTCCCTACAGAAGAGCAAGATGTGAGTTTTGCACTTCTTTTATAAATGCTTAATTTTCTTACTGGTTTAATTTCTTTTAATATTAACATACATTGACATTTCTCTATTTACTGCAGGAAGCAATATCCTCCAACCGCAAAGGAATTTTCTCATTAGATGCTCCATCTGCATCAGTTTCCCTACTTATCCAGCTTGACAAGCCTGCCACCGAAGAAGGTGGAGTTGGCCAGTCAGCTTATTCACGCAAAGATCCTGTAAGTTTTCTTGTTTCTCTTTTTTTAATTTCTGGAGATTTCCATTTGCCATACTTCGACCAGAGACTTTGAGAGAGTCATATTAGCATTTAATAATGTAATATGATAATGCACAAGGGTTATTCGTTCCAACTTTTCTTTTTTATTTCCAAGCTAGAATATTTTGTATGATACCTAAATATTCAATATAAGATGAACAAAATTATTTCCAAATTTCCATTTGGATAGTTTGTGGTGGAATGAAGACATTCAAAACATAATAAAAAAAATAATTCTATAAAACCTATCATAAATGTATAAATGAGGAAAATTTGGAGAAATATAAACTAGCAAAAAGGAATGTTAAGAAAATTTTCAATGAAATTAAAAATCAGGCTTATAGACAATTTTATGATAATTTGAACAGATAATAAGGATGTTGATACACAACAAATGGGTGGAAGTAAATTGTTATTCATAATCAAACATAAAACCTTTCTATGCATGGGCTAGATAAGAAAAATTAACTTCTACTAATGTGGGACTAATTTGACACACACTTAAAACTTAATACATTATCTCTTCTATCACTTGTCCTTAAGTCAGACCATTCAATTACTATTTAACAGGTGTAAAGACTGATTCGTTGTTGACATTATCAGACTCAGTCAACGTATGACACTTGTACGCACTAATAGGTTAATTTATTGTTGATATCATTAGATTTAATCAACATACAAATTCCTGTATATATTAAAAAACTTACGAAAACATGCTCCTTCAAATACTAATACAATCTTCGTCAATCATTCAATAAAGATAATTTGACAACATCGTTCAACTTTAAGACTATTCTTGTGGAGAATACAACTTTTGTAGAACAACATTGCTATAACATTGACACTCGCATATGCAACTAATTGGTTGATGACTGATAATGGAGTATTAAACCTTTTTTTCTTTCTGTCTATTTTTTGCATATTTTTCTATATGTTTTTGAGCTTCTGCTGTTTTTATTTTTTTTTCTCGTCCCCTCTTTTTTCTTCCCTTTTTTCTCTCTCCTTATTTCCTTTCATTCTTCCTTTTTCATTTTTCCCTTTTTTTAATTTCTTTTTTTTCTCTCTCCCTCTTTTTTTTCCCTTTTTGTTACCACCCTTTACTCCTTCGTATGCTTCTTTTTTGTAACTAAGTAGATCAACAACCTAAAACTTGTAGTGCACGACTTTCTTTTGTTTCATCATCAAACAACAAATCAGCATGCAACACAACCATGGTGACCGGTCTCACAACACTTGGGGAATGACGATTATGACATTACACAACCCCAAATGGTTACATCTTGTGGGCTGCCCCCTTGTTCCTGTGTTGCCCCACTCCCTATGTCAACCAACATGGATGCGCTGGAGCATGTCTACTTGGTGGAGTGTTTTTCTCCTACCTATCATGATTTCTCACACTTAAGACGTGTTTGTGCACATAGAAATAAAATGAAATGAATTGACAAGAATTCATTTCAGTGATGGAATTGAATTGAATGGAAATGAATTCCGACGTAGAGCTATTTGTACACCTTTCGGAATTGAACAGAATTAGAAATATTCGTGTTTGTGCACATGTCGGAATTGAACAGAATTGAATTAAATAATTATTATTTCATGTAATTTAAATATTATTATTATAATATAAAAATAGGAATTTTAAAGGAAAATGAACATTTAAAAATTAATAAATATAAGAATATTTATTTTAAATTATTAAATAATTTTCAATTCTGGGGCGGTGATCAAGAGGGGCAGTTGAGGGGGTGAGAGTCGACGACACGGGGGTAGAGCAAAGAGGGGTTGGAGAGGCGAGAGCGGTGGCGCGGGGTCGTGGAGAGGTAGGGTCAGAGAGGCGAGAGTGATGGTGCGGGGTTGTGGAGAGGTGGGGTCGGAGAGGCGAGAGCAGTGGCACAGGGGTGAGATGGCGTGGGGTTGCGGAGAGGCAAAAGCGGTCGAACAGATTTTCGCATAAATTAGTGGTGCGGGGTTTGGGTTTCATTTCTGTAGCTTCACGTGTGCGTAAATAGTGCGGTGGGATTTAGAGGAATTGAAATCTGGGCTGCACAAACAACTGAATTTGGGAAATGAAATCATTTCATTTTATTTCCCACCAATTCCAGGCGGCACAAACGATACCTTAATATACTTTCAAAACCTAAACTTTGATATCATATTAGAACACAAGAAATGGGTGGAAATAGATTGCTATTCATAAGGAAATATAAATCTTTAGTATATAGAAGCTTCATAAGGAGGATAAAAATAATTTCTATTAATGTGGGACTAAAACCACATACACCTAACACCCTAATACATTATATCCTATAATAAAGTAGAAAATAGAATATATTAATTGGCTAAGGCCAAAGAAAGAAAATCTAGACATTTTAGTTAAGCACTAAAGACAAGGATGATAGAGTTTTAATAAAAGAAAATTAAATAAAAGATAAATAGTGTAGGTATTTTAGTAAACTTTTTAATGAATCTACAATAGGAAATTATTACCTACAAAGTTAGGTAGCAATGCAAAGGGTGCAAGTTGTAAATATTTTAGAAGTATTAGTAGTTTATATGTAAAATAAACCATTAAGAAAATGAAATGTGGAAAAACTATTGGATCGGATGGTATTCCAATTGAAGTGTGGAAGTGTGTGGGTGAAATAGGGTTTAAGTGGTCAATTAAGATATTTGATATAATTATAAACACCAAAAAAATGTCAAGTGAATGGAGAAAGAGTTGTTTAATATCCATATTTAACAATAAGGGAGACACATACCTCACATAATAGGATCATGGCTTGGATTGTTGTCTTTTTGCATAGAGTTTGTTAGAGTTAAGCTGAACCTATTATAATGGGATAATAGTCCTACATTGGAAACTAATATGATAACGTGCAAGGGTTGTTCTTAGCAACTTTTCTTTTATATTTGCAAGCTACACTATGTTGTATGATACTTCCATATTCATTGTGAGATGCGTAAAATTATTTTCAAATTTTTGCATAGACTTTGTTAGAGTTAGCTTGAACCTATTGTAATGGGATAATCTGCTATGCTTGAACCTATTGTAATGGGATAATCTGCTATACTTCAACCTGACACTTTGAGAGATGGGCATATTAGAATTTAATAATGTGATGTTATAATGTAAGGGTTATTTATACCAACTTATCTTTCATATTTGCAAGCTACACTCTATTGTACGATACTTAAATGTTCACTGTAAGATGCACAAAATTATTCTCAAATTTCTGCATAAACATTCTTAGAGTTATCTTGAACCTATTACAATGGGATAACAGTCCCACTTTGGAAATTTGTTCTACTTACGTAATCCACTGTGTAACCACTATTTTCAACTATTGAACAACATCTATGTGCAAAAGGAAGCAAAAAAGGAAAGAGAAGAATTGAGTAGTATAAAAAATCAAAAAAAAAACTTTTGAAGGTAGTTCATATCTACTTGTTTTAGTGTCTCTTCATGGTTGGAGGTTCATTATTATTGCACCCATTAGTGCCTCTTCTGTATCATTTGATGGTTTTTCTATGGCTTTCACATGATTTGAGGTTTTCTATTGCTACTGCATCAATATGTTTGGAGGTTTACTATTGCTATCTGTTGTGTTATTAAGTCTCTTGCAAGTTTGATGTTCTTATTTGAGTGGTGTGTAAGAGAAAATTATGTATTAAGGTTCTTTTGTATTGTAGGTTTAATCTCATATTGTTTAAGTGTATTTTGTCATATTTGTGCAGTCTTTATATATAAAGGTCTTATGTTTAGTTAATGATATATACACTTTCCATGTATTCTCTTTATTATCACTATATATATATAAGTTAAATTCTAATAAATTATATATACTAAATTAGTAAATAATAAATAAAAATAAATAGTGGGTTCCATTGTTTCTATAACTACTTAAATGGTGAGGTCCTCTCCATACACTAGAGCCTTTTTCTTCACTTAATCAATGTTATTGGTAACTTGTACAGTTCACACTCTTTGGCTCTACCCATGAATTATATACAAGTTTGAAGATAGATGTATATTAGTTTATAACAAGTAATAATTATTATAATTTGTTATAAAAAATAAAGTATATAAATATTGTTTCATATTTTCTTAAATGGTCATAAGAGGTTTGAATCATTGTAGTTTTTTTGGTTTTTTACTATATATATACACATATTATGTATGTATCATATATAAGGAATTGAACTGTAGGTTGAATGGAGTGGCTTCACCTGTCGGTTTAACAGTTTTCATCAGTTTAATTTGAATCACTCCAGATTACTAGTCAAAATGGTTTTTAGGAAAGAAATACCAGTTGTTTCTGATTCCATTTCAGTTGGTCAGTTCCATTCAATTTCAAAACAGTGGTTGTAAATTCAGGGAATGCAAATGGTACCCAAGTAAAAATTGTTAGAGCAATGATGTTGAGGCCTGCAAAAAATGATTCATTGTAAAGAATCTGTGAGCAAAAACATCTCATTTGTTTGGGTAATTTATGAAAAGCTCTTCATTTGATGGTGTGGAAACAAATTTTTGAGCACCAACAATTAGCGATGATGCATTAAGTCAGGAAAATATATGGTGGCCTACACAAGCTGTAGCCTGTAGGTAGGTATAACAAAAATAAAAGTAGATCGAGGACTCCCAGGGAGAGAAATATGAGTATGAAATGTGCACAAAAGTTGGAAAAACTGCCTGAAGGGCAATGTCCCGGAGAACTCAGAGGAATATTTTGCAACCTTGCAAATATAATCACATCAGAGAGTGTCCCAACCATCTTCCAGTTCCTCATCCGTTCTGTTACACAATGGAGAACCATGGAAGAGAAGTGGTTTCCATCTTGGGCTAACCTGAACCCTATGGTTGACTTCATGCTCTCATGGATGAGCTAGTCATCTATCAAACTTTTGTTGTCGACAATAGTAAGATGAGAGAATATTAGGTAGAGTTGATGATTCTCTCTTTCCTCATATTTGAGTTCACTTCCCTAGATTCCTGATGCAAATGACATCCCAACTTTTTCATTTTTCTGTTGTGTATTAAGGATTTCTACTGGTATTCCCACTCCTCTAGATTAGTTCATTGCTTTGTACCCTTCAACAAATGTTCATATTGTCATACCCTTTGGCCTTTGAGCATGGCGCTGATCCTTTTCTGCTGGTTAGAAAGCACTAATTTAGAAGTACTGCTACTTATTCCTCAAAACACTTATTCCTGCTACTGTCTCAAAGTCATTATTGTTATAGAATTACTGATTGGGTGATCCATCCTAATGGAAACTTCAACAGGCCTTTCCATGGATGTTTTTAGAGTCATTCTAGCGTGTGCCTTATTTAGTTAGGAAAGATTCACTATGATACCTATTGTAGCCAATCCAATTTAGTTAGCTAGGACTCTTTTGATCTTGTCCATGTATTTATTGATATGCTTCTTGACAGATACGTCACATCCCTTCTTAAAGGTTAGATTATCCAAGGTGCTCTGCGAGGGTTATATAATCCCTTTTTGACTAACAACATTAGATGGCTTGCAAATGTTATAGTACTAGTAAGTAAGGAAGCATAATAAAGTTAATGGCAATGTTCTGATTTTCTAGTTTGTGCCATGACCCAGTGGCAAGCCTACTGCACCATTAAATAAAATCCAGGAATATGAGTGCTGTGATCCTTATTAGGAAAGAGAAAAACAATAATACCTCATGATAATTATGAATAATGTTTTCTATTTATTTAATAATTATTTCGTAAGTGATAACTTAATTCATTTGATGAATGGATGTCTGATTTGAACAAGATGGTCATGGATGGTTTAAATTAAAAATGTCAGAAAATGTGCTAGGATGTATCAAAATTTACACAACCCAAACATATGGTAATCTATTTTCCTTGGGCTTGTAGAATGACATGGGTATCAGAGTAATCTATGCAAACCAAATCCATGTAAACCATACAGATCATCCATTTCTACATGATTCTTGACATTTTCAAGCATTAAGTGGAGTGTAATATGCTTTATTATTCCAAAAACTTACTACCTTTTTTCTATTCCTCCAAATTTCGTATGTTATACCAAATATTGTTAGTGCACTGTTGCTTTCATTGTAGGCCCACCTGACTGAGCGAGAAAAGCAGCGGCTGCAGGTTTGGTCACGCATCATGCCTTATAGAGAACCATTTGCCTGGGCTGTTGTTCCTCTCTTCGATAATAATGTAATATCGACAGTTGGAATTGCCTCGCCAAGCAGTCCACTTCCACCCTGTTTGTCTAATTCCAGTTTGCAAGATGTTATCTTAGAACCTGCTTCAAAAAATTGTTCCAATGGTAGATTAACTCAATATACAAATGGAGGTGCTGTCATTTTAGAGATATCAAACCTAAATAAGGTTAAAGAAAGTTATATGGAGGACTCCCTTCAGGTAGCAACTTAGCTCATTTTTAGTTCTATATGTATCTCACATGAGTTATCCTTTTACATCCTTAACTTTTGGCTTTTGTGCTTGCTTTTATTGGAGATCATTTTATGCTTTATGCACGTCTACTCCAAATTGTTTACAAAATCATATTTCAAAAACGGGTACCAGATGAGATTTTAATGTTTTGAAATATAATATTCTTCAAGATTGTCATCCGTGTGAATTATCTGAAAAGCCTTTTTTCTTCCATTTCATTCAAAGAATTAAGATCTACTAGGGAATTTCCAAGATGTTCTCCTAACACAATATTCTGCTTTTCATATATGAAGAGAATAATTAATTTTGTATATCTGTCTGGATTGTGAATCACCTACCGTGTGAATTTTGGTAGTCCAAACCAGAAATTTGGTTTAGGAAGCTGGAATTGCTTATATTTCTAATCAAACGTGTTTGCTACATTATTTTGATTAGTTATCGTTTTATCATCTTGACCTGTGTTCTTGTCAAAATTATTTCATGCGGAGTGGATGCTAGATTTGCATGTAAATGAAATCAATGAATTGAGTTTCTATTTAGCCACATAAAAAATAGCAAAGGGACCGTGATTTTTTCATGCAATCCACCTCCAATCATGAATAATTCCCACACATTGTTCAATATAAAAAATCTTGAAATAATAGGATAATAAGCTGAAATAGTTGTTACATAAAGTCATTAAAATAATTCATGCTTCCTAATATTTTATTATCTCCATATTCAAGGTTATAACTGTGACCTAATGCAGCATATCAAAATGGCATTGTATTTATAACATATCAAATGCAACGTATCATGATAACACATTCTTGGATTGTATTTCCAGGCTACACACCATTTGTATTCTGATCATTGTATTTGATTTGTTGATATGTTGATACCATGCATACGGTATATTAGCATTGGCATCTTCTTTTTATTACCTTTCCATTCTTAATGTAATTCTATTTATGTAATTTTATCCTGATGTATTGAATTTGACATGTATGCTTTACTTGTCATTTCTAAGGATCCGAAACGGAAGGCGCACAAACCTATAAAAGGAATCTTGAGGTTAGAGTTTGAAAAGCTTCATACAGTTCACACTGTTTCAGAGAACATATCTGAAAATGGGAGCCTTAATGAGCCAGAAGATTCTGGTGATCGATATGTTGAATATACCCCTACAACTAAAAATCAAAATATCGGTCCTGATGGGTTTATTAATGGTAAGCCTAAGATGATATCAGCAAGTGGGAAAGCTAGGCAGAGGAAATGTTTTTGCATGCCACCAGGAATTCAGGCCAACTTCTGTGCAGATGATGTAAGTGATAAGTGCTAACATTTTTGGTATCTCTGATCATGATAGCAATCATTCACTTTCAAAGATATTCACAAAAAAAGATCATTACTTCTTAAACTAAGTAAAACCTTTGGCACATATCTTTTGATCTGATCTAATCTTGCAGTTATACAAGCAAATAAATGTTGACATTATGGTCTTTCGTTCCTGCATGTATGTTTTAATATGAAATTCTCCTGATATGCTTCTTACAAGAAAACTGTTTGTTATTATCTCATTTAGTCATTGTTTTGAAATTACCTTATTTTAGTATTCATTGGAATGATAGACATCTTCTCTTTTTAATGACTTTTTTTCATTTACAGTTTCATGCTTTTGATTTTCGTGAGATGACCAGAAGCGAACCATTTTCACAACTTATTCATTGTCTTTATTTATATCCCTTGACTGTCAATTTGAGCCGGAAAAGAAATCTGTTCATTCGGGTGGAATTGAGAAAGGATGATATTGATATCTCTAAACAACCTATGGAGGTATGTACTTGCAATTTTCTGTAACCAAGGATTTATTAGATGGTTTCTTCGAGTTCATATCAATTTTGTCTCAACAGGCAATGTACCCTTGTGAACCTGGTGTAACACTGCAGAAATGGGCTCACACACAAGTTGCAGTTGGCACTAGGGTAGCATATTACCATGATGAGATTAAAATTTGTCTTCCTGCATTATTGACACCTCAGCACCATCTTCTGTTCACTTTCTTTCATATTGATCTTCAAACGAAGCTTGAAGCTCCAAAACCTGTAAGTTCATAATTTATTTTGCATGATATTCTTTGCTAAATAATGACGTTGATTGCTTAGAGATGTTGTTTAACAACAACCTTTATTTTTAACTTTTTTGATTTCCATTGTACAACAGTGAATTGAATTGCTTATCTTGTGTTTCAGGTAATTGTTGGCTATGCTGCATTGCCATTATCTACTCATGCTCAGTATGTTTCTCTTCTCAAAAATAGTTACTTTATATGTGATTTATATGAGAATTTCAAATTTACAGCTTGTTTAAGACAATGTGAAAATCTGTAACCAAAACCTCTGAAGGAGGTACCATCTAGAGTCATGTGTTCTTGAAATGATCTCTGATGTTCAATGACATTGAGGTTGTCTTCTATTTTGTTGCCTTCTTTATATATATTTTTAATTTCCATTAGGCAGTTGTTTCCTTGAACTTATGTCTTTATGGCAATGCAACAGGAATTTGGAAACCCTAAAACAGTTATATATATATATCCATAGGGGTAGGCATCGTCTTATGTTGAGTAACCTGGTTTTTTAGTTGGGTAACTCAGTTCTTTCATTTGGGTAACCCGATTTTTAGCTCGGTAACCTAGTTTTTCTTTCTTTACCTAAAAAATCGTGTCCACTATTTTACTAAAAAATCATGTCTTTTCCAATTGTTGATTGATTAATAGGTGCCTATGGATGTTTTGCCATATATATAGGTCTATTGGGTTTGTAGGTGTTTACAGAAGTTCCTTTTGTAGGCACTCACTTAGATCACATCAGACGGTCTACTACTTTCTTATATATGGAGCAAAAGTTTTTTCTCTTTACCTAAAAAGTTGTGTCCACTATTTTACCAAAAAAATATAATTACTAACACCCCCCCACACTTGCTCTCCAATTGATGCTTTTCTTGGATTTGTTTTATTAAGTTCTTTCCAACCATCGATTGTGATTGACTGGTGCCTATAAAAGTCTCTTTTGTAAGCACCTACAGACTTGTTTTTGTCTATATATATGTGTGTGTGTGTAGGTTGCTTGTAAGCATTTGTGGTCAAGTTAGTCTTAGCAGCATCAAAGTGAACAAGTAAATAAAATTGTGTTCATCTTTCTGTCTAATGTTCTCTGTGGAGATTTCTGATAAAAATAACCCCTGTGCATGTGTGCAATACATAAATCAAGAAATGTCGAGTGTTTACATGTCTAAAAGGGACATTATTAATAAGAAGATTTCTTTCAGATCACTTGTCCAATGCAGTACCATTCTTGTCATTTTAACCTATTATGGGCCCTGCACTATATGATATCTCCCTTTCACCTTTCAAAAAGAATGATGGGAACTATTTGCATCAGTTATGGTAAATCAAACAATAATTCCAAGGATTAAGTTATTTGCTTACCCTGAACATGTTGGCATTTGGCAAGGCTTCTGTCATTGAATTTGAATTTAACTTCTAAAATAGGAACCATCAGTAGGTAGTACCACTGATGATGATGGTGATCTGATATGTAATTTATTGATAAAATCATTAATTGTTGAAAACTTGTGATTAAAATGATGGATGGGTTAAAAATCAGTATTTTGCTTTGTTTTCTTTACCATTCTGTGAATGAATGGGATCTTGTGAGGTATTATATGTGAAAAAATATAAGATGCCCTAATGAAATTGAAGGGAGAGTTAGATCTTGCAATGATGACTAGATGCTACTGTAGAAGAGGATAGTGTTCAAATAAATAGAAACTGGTTGGTTATAATTCAAAGTGATTAAAAATTATGCTGTGAAAGGCCTATTGAGTTTGAAATTGAGGGTTTCTGATTTTTTTGTTTTGAGAAATCTCACTCTGTAGATGTTTTCAAGTTTCTACTTGGAGAAGCTAAGTGTAGTGATCTCAAGTTACCTTGTACCTGTAATGGTCTTGTAGAAAGCTTAAGAAACACTAACTGTAGGAAGACTGGAAAGCAAAAGCTAAGGATAACTAGGGTTCAAACAAAGAAACCCAGAGTCTAAAGGGAAGAAAGGAAAAGGGTGACCAAGTAACTGCTCAATTTCTTAAAAAAGGAAGACAACTTAGTCTCTAAGCAATTGTACCTAGTTGGGTCAAAAATTCAAATTTTTTTTTCCAAATAAAGTTCTGATTGCCGAACTGTATATTTGGTTCCTCCCACATTCTTGTTTGGGCGTTCTTCTCTTTTTAACATAGATAATAATTTATGTTGGATTTGTACACATTTTTTATGTACGTAGTTCATAGGATGCCAATACTCCATTCTGAGCTAGGGCTGGGTGAATAGATGCTTCCCGAAAAAGCTTATGGATTTTAATTGACATGAAAGGTCTGGTTTGTTGATTGTTTCCTTGAATCTGAGATTAAATCCAATTATGAACGGTTTTTGTTGATAAGCTACAATGTTGTGCCCCTCCTGCTGATGACATGAACTTTTACTGTATTACTGCACAACCATGTTTTAGGACAAAATAACATGATATAATCTGTCCTATACTCATTCTTTGTTCAGAGTTTTTTTGGTCCAACCATCATCAATGTTTAAATTGTGTTGAATTTTCCCATGGACATGTTTTCCTTCTACCTTAGATGGTTAAATGTTTCAGTATTTTGTACATTAGCAGATGGTTGTGCTTTATTAGTGATTAAACCAGTTTGCTGGTTGAACTGATCAATAAGTACCTTGTAAGTATTTATACTCCTAGTGACCAATAACAAGCAATGCCATGAGGATAAAGCAAAAGAAAGAAATGAAACATGGAAGCATGAGCTCGCAAGCATGAGGAAGACTATTTGCTAGTTTTTTAATGGCTGCATCTGTCCCTTTCATTCATGAAGTTTGTAGTTTCTATCAAAATGCTTTCCTGTTTAATAGAAATGAGAGTAGGATACTTGATTTCTAAGCTCAAGCTCTTTCTGAACCCATAAACTATTTTTTTCTTTGTTAGTTTGCAGTCTGACATTACTCTGCCTATTCTTAGAGAGTTATCTCCGCATTATCTCCAGGATGGTGGAAAGGTATGTTTGGAAGTATGGTGTGTGTGAAAAGTATTGCTTTGTCTTATGCATTTATGAGCATTATAAATATTTTGTGATGCTGTTTAGGCCATAAAAAAATAACTGACGTCTCCTTGGAAGGGGCATGTCAGATCAAGTTCTCTAATCTGATATCATCTTTTTCGGTGTGCCAAAGGAGAGGCTGGACTACCTGGAGGATGGGAAGAATGTCTTCAGACTTCGTTTGAGGATGTGTTCTTCTCTATATCCAATCAATGAAAGGATTAGGGATTTTTTCCTTGAATATGATAGAAACAACCTTCGTACAAGTGCACCTTGGTGTTCTGAACTGCTTGAGGTATTACTGTCTATGTTGTTGGTTTGGAAGATCGGATTGTCTATGTTAATGGTCAAATTTTTAGTTTTCCATCAGATGTTTCCATCATATCTTGGCACCTTCATTTGTTATATACATGTCTGGCATATTTCTAAGTTCATGGTACAAATGTTTTGTGAATATATGTTGTGTTTCCATTGTCCAAAGGATTGATGCACTGCTTGAGCGATTGCTTCCAGATTTATAGCTTGTCTCACTCTTCTTGTATGCTTAATATGATGCACATGGTCACAATGTCTCTTTTTTTTACCTTTTTCGGTGGGAATGCTTGTTTCTTTTTTGTTTACATTTTTCTTGGTAAAAAGAAATGTTAGTTCAACATGTCTTAGGGACTCTTTGGTTGCAGATCTTTAAATCAGCAAGTATTATTTTTTTATTATTTTTGAGTATGTTTTTTTCTTAAACACAGTTTGGTTTTTTCCCATGCCCTGCACAGGCTCAAAAATCAATGTATCAAAATGTGAAGGATAAAAATACTCACATGCTTGAGTTTTTCTCTTGTGGTTGCTTGGTCCAAAAATTGATGCACCAAAAATGAAGTCAAGTTCTTTTTGCTAAGCATGGTTTTTTCTCAACCAAAAAAACTCGTTCCCTCTTGTAAAATGGTTTTTTTAAAAACCAAACTATACAAACAAATGAGCCCTTAAGTGTATATTAATCTCTAGGCATTTGAGTTTGCATTGCGGTTATTGTTTTCTTAACATGATGTACATGGTTGAAAGGTCTGTTTTTCCCACCCTTTTGGTGGAATGTTGGGTTCTTATTTGTTTGCATCGATTGGAAGGAATAAATGTTATTTTCTCGTGTCTTATGGTAATCTCTAGGATTTTTAGAATTTACATTTTTTTTCATTTTCTGAAATCTCACTACTCTTGCAGGCTATCAACAGTTTAAAGAATGTGGATTCCACTGCGTTGTTACAATTTCTTCAGCCAATTCTGAACATGCTTCTCCATCTTATTGGTGATGGTGTAGAAACACTTCAGGTTCTTCCCAATGCCATTTTATCTGTTAACATTGTTTTAGATATTATTTATCCTACCCTATAACCTAATCTATTTTTTCGTTACATATTTTGTTGACTTAAGCTTTGGCGGGGGCTTGATCAACAACCACCTTCTCAGTCCTATCCCTTTTGCAGGTTGAAGCTTTTCAACCAACCTGAGTACATTGAGTCAGGCGGTCCAACTCATGGAAGGTGGATCACTATATGTGTGTGTGTGGTTTTTCCTCCTAAAAACATGGTAAAAATGATTGATTAAAATCTTAAGCCTAATTGCCCTTGGAGAAATACTAACCAGTAGCCTCCTAGGGCACTTGCCTTCATTGTCTGTCCACCACCACCTGCGTTTGCCAGCCATTGTTCGACTCCTACAAACTTCCATCCTCTCCTCCATGGACTGCTGGCACCTACAACACCAATTGGTAGCCCCTCTGCCCCCATCAAGCAACTAGTGGCCTGTGTTGCTATTGGGAAGGCCTGGGCCCTCTTCCTTTACCCTAACCCATCTCTTTTTTACCTTCCTTTCTCTTGTTTGGAGGCAACCAAGGGATGTTGCAGCCTGCCAATTAAATGGTTGCTACTCAACATTTTTTAAGTTCAAGTTTATTTATGGTTGTATCATTCTCTATGTGTGTCTGCAACAATTGTGCAAGGTTGATCTAACATGGGGAAGCTGTGATTGTCCAGTTTCCTTGATGTTTAGATGATTTCTGTTGCCATTGTCTCATCAAGATATTTGGCTCAAGGGACTTGTCGCCCGACAAGTTGGGAAAAAATTATTTGTCATGGTTAGTCAATGCAGCAAGGTCGGTTCTTAGCCAAGGTTGGTCCTGGCTAGCCTATGCAACAAGCAATGACTATGCTGTAATCTTGCTTCAGTTGTATGCTCACCAGTCTATAACCTGTACAACTCATACTACCATGTTAGGTATTTATGTCATGCTTGTCATTAATGATGATTCTTTGATGTTTACTCTGGAGTTTCCAGTCACATGTCATGTACAAGAAGTCTTTTCTAGTTATCTGACATATGATTAACCACTATATCTAATGTTCATAGTTGCACTTTTTTGGAGTTTAGGCTTCTTCTCAGATCACTTTGATGAAGTCCTATACGTACTGAATTTAAGATTAGTTTAGTTTTCATTAATGTCATCATGAAATAATTGCTTTATTGTGTAACTTTGTACCCATTTCATTATACTTTTTGGGATTGGCAGCCAAGGAGTTTTGATTTTAAACATGAACATGGTGGAGTTTACTTACTAGCTTGGGATGTGTTGCCTCATGGCCTGTTGATTGTTGCTTTCACACTTGAGTCCTCGTTTCTTTGGAATTGCTAATTGCTTAGGCACACACTAATAGCTGTGTTGGACTGTAAGGTGATGGAAGGTACACGTTCTCGTGGTTTGGGGAGTTGCACATTGTCATAGGGGATCTACTACTACATCATGTTTTGTGACAATAAATTTTCATCCTCTCTGATTCTTCCTGTGTAGTCCTGTTGATGACATCATAACCACATGTATCAAATATTTTCATTACCACAATGGGCTCATTGGCATCATAATAACAATGTTCTGGACTATAAGGTGAGGAGGTCTATGCTCATGTAATTGGAGTGGCACACTTTCATGGTGGATCCACTTCAGCATTGTGTTTCGTGAAAATAAGTTCTCTTCGTCCCCGTTATTTCTTTGTAGATATTTGTCATCAGTCTCATGCATCAGATATCTCATTTTGTCCTGCTCTCTTTTCCGTCAACATTTAATTGCAATTGTTGCAAAACATCATAATAACAATTTTTTTGGGGATGGAGATTTTAGTGAGGACAAGTCAAAAGAGGAGAACATGAGAAAGGAAAAGAGAAGAAAAAGAAAGAAATATGAGTGAATAAGTGGAAGACCGTAGAGAAGAAGGTGAAGGAAATTTAAAAGAAGGTGAACGAAAACAAAAGCTGGAGATGACTTAAAAATGCTTATTTTCATTTAAACTAGGAAAATGACACATGGAGAATGTTCTCATTTGTAGGAAAAAAATGCTTGTATTTTTATTTACAAGTACTTGTGTTTAATATTGTCAAAATGTTGTTCTCATGACAGGCATTATTGAATAATTAAAATAAATTATTGTCGATCAAGTCAAATTGATTAGTAGTTGTGCTTGTTTATCATGAAGTCAACATGATTGACTTGTCTTTGTGCTTATGAGTAACACAATTCGTCGTTTGTGCTTTCCTACTGTTGCTACCTATCAAATGCTTGTACCATTGCTACAACTATTACTACAACTCTTCCTAGTCAATGCAATGCTAAAAATGCCCACCTGTGTTTCCAATCTTTACAACTCTTCCTACAACTATTTTGATTACGTTCCTTGTATGTTACATAATTTATTTCTTGTGTTGTGGGTCATTTGATAGTTCTTATATGTAGGAAATTATACACTTTTTCATTACAACAGTGATAACATTATCCCTTCCCTTCTTCTTGACAATTATCTATTGATTGGGGCTTTGACCTTTCTTTTTGCTATATTTTGCTCAATCACTTGTTTATTGAAGCCGTATAGACTTTTTATATTTGTTCAATTAGTATATTTTTTTGCTGGCCTTTTTTGTAAGTTTTTCTATGATTTTTTTTGCAGGTTGCTGCTTTCCGTGCATTAGTGAATATTTTAACCAGGTATATTATTTGAGTAATATTGAATAGAACATTTTTACTCTTCAGTCCTATTTTATGAGGCTGTTAGGATCTTAGGTTAAGCTTGATGCTTGAATATTTGAAATGCTCACTGTGACTACCATTTTTCTTCATAGATATTGAGTTTTTGTAAATTATTTTAACTACCATTTTATTTCTACTGTTATAAAATAAACAAACTCATTAACTTCTTTGAACAATTTTCTTTGAATTAAATATTATAATGAATCTAGTCTAAAATTTAAGTGGTAAGTTTTTTAATTTTGTAATTTTTTTCTTGGAATCCTGTTCCATAAATATCTATCAATATAAATTTCCATTTCAAAATATGCTTTATTTTATATTATATTATATGTTGAGAACTAGCAGTTTTTCAAATTTTAGTCTAATTAAAACAATACCTTATAGATTTTCCCTAATTCTTCCTTAGTCATCTAGGTAATTTTTCCTTTTTCTAAAATGTTTCCCTCTTACTGAGAATGGAATTCCTGACAAATATGTTTGACTTTGGGACAAGTAGGTGTCTGTATTTAATACAAAATAATTAGGGATTACCGTACAGAGTGGCATGGAACATAAATAAGTCAGAGGTTGACCCTTGGTGCAACTGCAGGGTTAGTTTGTTGTGATTTAGAAGCCACTGAGTTGAAATTGTGGGAAACATTCTCTCCATTTATGGGGATTAGGCCGTGTACGATTGGACCTTTCTTAGAAACTACATTGGTGGGAGCCTCTTGCACTGCGTTTGCCTTTTTATTCATATTTATAATTAGGTGCTGGTGGTTTTTCTGGTGTTGCATGAAACCCTTTGTAAGGCATTTTTTTGTTTAATAATGTGGTTTATATACTATATCTGCTATTTTGTGTAGAGTGCAACAGGAATCATCTGATGGGTCTGAAAGAAATCGTTTTCTTGTTAACTATGTGGATTATGCATTTGATGACTTTGGTGGTCGACAAACACCCGTTTATAATGGTTTATCTACGGTATGGGGAAGCTTGGCTCGTAGTAAGGTAAGATATCTAATTCATGGCCTTTTCAATTGAGATAAATTTTTTTATCAATGCCTTTTATTTTACCATTTGGTGATGATATTGTTATTGCATGCATGTAGTTGATGTTAAAGCATTGTAAATATTTAAGTTTACGTTTGTGGAGGGTAAAATTGATCATCAATCAATCAAATGAGAGTTTACAATGGTATTTGTATGAGTTACAAAATGGATACCTATTAACCCAATGTAACGTAAAAATTTACTGATCTGATGCCTTCCTCTCTCAGAGAAGAAAAAAGTGAAAGACAAAAGAGGAGTTTCCATCTAGTCTAATTAAGGGAAAAATTAGGAAAACCTTATGTGCAAATGAGAGTGTGTGTCTCCTAAGTGTGGATAAGGAAAGATACATGAATTATGAAATCTAGATAAATACTTTGGGTACACATAAGAAAGGTGTTAGACATCTTATGCATTTGAATTACTTGGCCTCTTGGCTATCCTTAAATTGGATGCATTGGAAATAAATGCCTTAAGATGTGGTTTGTGTGAAGCTACGGTTTTTTGGTGTCCTAATATTTTCATTTTTCAATTGATTAGGAAGAAAAAATAAGCCAAGTTTGGGACTTATTTTCCACCAAAGGGTTATAGAGGAAATGAAATCTAAAATGTGATAATTATTTTCTCCCATTTGATCATGGAAGAAGATCAGATCAAAATGCGTCTTAAATTTCTTTTATGTGATTATGTAAAAATAAAATTTGTGTTATCTATTTTCTTCTAAGTGATTATGGAAGAAAATAAAATCTATGTGTTATCTATTTAATGTGTCCTAACATGGTGTAATGGTGATTTTATGAAATCTAGAAAACAAACAATTTAAGCAAACAAGAAGAGTGCATGATTTAGGTATGATAATGCGAATCTGCCTAACTTCCTATTCAATGGAACCAATTATTATTATTAGAGTTGTGAATTCAAATATTTTTAAAATTGAGGTTAAGATTGATGGTAAGCCTTCATGCAAGAAAACCCCCAAATGGCCCTTATGATTGATTGAAGATTTTAATATTTTTATTTTTTCCATGTTTAATATTGCCTCTTTTTAATTATGAATTTAGTTTTATTACTAAGCATATTTTCCTTATGAAGTGCAATTCTTTTAAATTTCGTTTGTAATGTTTTATACATTTCAAAAATGTGCCCTTTATTAAAATGTGATTTTATTTAATATGTGATCGTTATTAAAATGTGATTTTATTAAAACGTGATTTTTATTAAGATGTGATGTTTAATGTGTCACCCCAAACACTAATGATTTTACTAAATCTTATTTGAAATGTTTTTATTTATTTTTAAAAATATGTACTGCTAAAGACACATGATTTTCCTAAATTTGTTTTTAGACGTTTTGATTTTAGTTTTAAAATGCGTTTTGCTAAAGACACATAGTTTTCCTAAATTTTTTTTGAAGTGTTCTGATTTTGTTTTGGTTCCCTTGAATATGACATTTTCCAATCACTTACAAATTTGTTTGAGCTCTCCTTCCTAGAACCTCCATGCCAGCTACCACTACTACTGCCTGTTGCTTCCATTGTGGTCCTTTTGAGTGTTGTCCTGTTGTCATTGTCTCATCATGCATGCTTCTTGTGGCCCCCCATTACGTCATCCTTTCCTTTGCTACTCCATCACGTTGTTCTCCCCTATTGTTGCCACTATTCATTAAGGTTGCAGACAGTCGATTAAATGTGAGGGAAGAAAACAGACAAATGAAGTTGTGTGCACGTCAACGCACGTGAAAAGAAAAAGAAAATTAATTTTGTTGTGTTTAAGTTCAGTTTTTTATTTTTGTTCTATTATGTTACTTTCATGTCAACGAATGTGAAAGTTGGATCCTCCAACTTGAGAGGGATTGTAAGAGTTAATATTAGTGTTTTATGTCATAAGGTGTGAGTTTAGTCTTACATTACTTATTGTATTTTTATCTTTCTTGTGAACCTCTATATATTGAGGTCTTATGCTTTATTAGTAATATAACTCTCTCCTATCTATTTTCTTGGGGCTCAATTACTCTTTCCCATAGATTTATGGTATAATTATTAACTTAATGTCACAATAATAATAATTATTATTATGCACTTATTCTTAAATATTAGTATTAAAGAGCTCTTTCTCCTTTTATTTGGCATTTTCTATCTTTAAAATTATATTAAAAGGTTAATTAGTCACTTAATCGTTCACCTATGCATTTTCACACCTCAATAGTGAGATTGTTTGTCTCAAACTTTAAATAAGCTCAATATTTCTTGAAATATTTTAGATTAGAATCCATCTTGACCATGTGTTAGGAGATTGTAAACAGTTATTAGCAAGTAAATGGTTAGTAACTTGAATTTTAATATTTCATGTCTTATATGTGATATTTCTCATTATTTATTTGGAAATTGTGATGTATTGAGAAAATTGTTTTTCTGTAATTCTTTTGATTTTTCTATGAGTGGGAAAAAATTAGGGTGAAAATGAAAAATAGATTTGCAAGTAATGAAAGTACAAGTATATATAGTGTGAGGAAGGGATCCCTAATGTAATTGGATATCCATTTACCCATATCACTTACCACCTATTATAATACTTTCACATTCTATGCGTTACAATGCCCTTTTATTTTGTGCTGTCCGTTGAAGCTTTCTTTTCTTTGATGGTTACATACGGTGTTTCTGTCTAAAATTTCCAGGCTAAAGGCTACCGTGTAGGACCAGTTTATGATGATGTGTTGGCTATGGCCTGGTTTTTTTTAGAGTTGATAGTGAAATCAATGGCTCTTGAGCAAAACCGTCTTTTCTGCCATGATCTGCCTTCAGGTATTATATAGTTTATATCGAAAAAATCTTTCTGATTCGTAGAGATGTCCACCCTGGTCCATCAACTCTTCTTTAAATACTATTTATCAATGTTTCCAAATGTTGATTAGTACTTGGTTCATTCTTCTCAGTGTTTGTTAATATCTTGCAAATCTTTACAAAAATTATTTTTCTTTGTGCTGCATAGGAATTCATTATAATTCCTAATGTCAAGAAACATTTAAGATTTATTTAGTTGTTTTCTATTTTAATTTACGAGTGTTTTTTCTTTCATTTAGTTGTTGACCATAGTTTATATTGGATTGACAGCAGTAACTGGTGTTGTGCTATTCATTTTGTTGACTATAATTTTATTCCATGTTCTTTATACTGATGGTTTGATGCACAACCTGTTCATTGGATGGTAGAATTCTTCATGTCCAATCTTAACTTCTTGAAATTTTTTGTGAAGTGTGAGGTGGGTCGGGAAATATTTGACAATCAAAACTAAATTGAAAATCCACACTAGAACAATACAAGCATTTCCATTATATGGGAAGGTGTCTCCCATACATTTTGGATTTGTTATGGTTTAACTGAATATTTTCCAAACTTCAGTCTTTTACAGTTTTTCCTTATTTGCAGGTGAAGATATCCAGCCATTGCAGTTAAAGGATAGTGCGTTCAGGTGTATTGTGCAGCTATACGAGTGCCTGTTGACAGAGGTGCATGAGCGTTGTAAAAAGGGTTTAAGCTTAGCAAAACGTTTGAATAGCAGCCTTGCCTTCTTTTGCTATGATCTTTTGTCCGTCATAGAACCACGCCAAGTCTTTGAATTGGTAATTTTCTAATGTAGTCTTTGATTTCATTATTTGGCTTTTGGTGTAGATGTTGTGATGTTATGAAAATGGTAAAAAGTAACTTGAATTTTGACTTCAAACTTCATATAGGGGAATGGGCCTTGGGGCTCTATCTTGATACCTGGACTCAGGGTCCTCCAGGATTCTTGGTCATAGCTATGGTACTAAGCTGTTAACCAAGGGAAAATGAGCCATAATAAATACACATAAAATCTCTTAAGTTTAATTTCTAAGAATTTATTGTAATTTAAATGCTACATGCCATTTCAATTCCACATAATATGTTGAATCTTGAGTAAATGATTTTCTCAGTTGTTCACTTTGACATCTTTCCTTTTTTATTGTATTGTTGCTTGTAAGTTTCTCTCTTTTATTTTCACAAAGTCCACGTGATAGGCATTGTCATCGTATGTCATCTATAGGAATGGTCCGAGAATGTATATTTGATTATTTACACCCTGTGCACAAGCGTTAGTTGCTGCTGGTGGGCCTAGATATGAACCATATGTGAGTCTGGAGGATGAGGAAGGAGCATGCACTGTAAGATATGTCAGAGATTGAACATAGGCTTCTACCATTGCTGGGTAGCAAGTGCTAGTGGTGTTGGCAAAAGAAGCTGTTGATGTTGTTGGAAGCGCATGTGGACTTGGTTGGAGGAACGAGAGTGGTGGAGTGCGGGTGACAAATAGAGTTTTCCCTGCTCCCTTGGTTATTGTCGTTATTTTTCCATCCTTTTTTTCTCAAAACGTAAGTTTTGATTCCATGCAGAGGAGGGGAAAAAGAATATTATTACTTGGTAGTGGGATGGTGTTGCCATCAAGATTTGAATCTTAGGAAACATTTGCATAGGATTTTTGGAGGGTCAGATTATGGAAAAGCTTGATTCTATGCAAAAATTGAGATGTAGAGAAAATTAGTGAATTATAGGATACTATATATAATATATTTAGATGAGAATATGTGGCTTTCGATTTTGACATGAAAATGTGTGTTAAATGACATTTATACCAAATCCATATTTAATATTTAAAATAACTTCGAATTTTATCATATGATTTAGTATAATTTTTAATGTGATAAATTTATTATAATAATATAAATTATAATTTTATTTATAATAGTAGTATTAAACTATTAGAATGTTATAATTATTATGAACAATATATATTGTATGTTATATTTAACATTAATCAGTGATATAAATAATGCAATCTATAATATTTAATATTACTACACTACTAACATTAATATAAAGCTATTATAATATTATTGATTATATTAAATAATAAAAATATTTTCCATGATTAATATTTATCATTAAAATTTTATTACTTGTAGGGACTATAATCTCATATAGATAGTTGTTACATAATGGAGTGAGAGATGTAATTTTTAATATTAGACTATTACCCTAATCACTTATTTGTATATCCATCTATTTTAGGGATTCATTTATTACATCTTTACTTTTAACATTAATAATGCTTTAATCCCACTTTGTGTCATGTACTACATCAATTATGTCCTTTCATTTATTTCTATCCATCACTAAATCCTTTATAAATTATGTAAATTTAATCTTTTTTAAATATTTATGACCATGTTATTGTTGGTCTTCCTTCTATTAATTTCACCTAAGCACATTCATTCTCCTTTGCATTTACGTGCATATATTGACCTATGGACAAAATCATCTATAATGCTTTTCTCTTATTTTATTCTCAATAAGTGCAATACTTTTCCTATTTTGGATGAAATCATTTTTTAACTCATCTCTACATGATTGCTAGTTACTAGTGGGGCCGCACAAACAAGTATTTAAGGCTTAACTGTTCTTAACTAGGACATCCTAATCTTATCGGAACAAAAAAATTGTTCCGTTAGTCAAACCCAATAAGGATCAGGTATTAACTTTTATTGGGCCGGTTAAACAGTTAACCATTTTACCATCTGAAGTTTATATACAGTTTTTTTCTCACTTCAAAAGGATAATCGACTTGATTAACTGTTTAACTGATACATATGTAAAATTGATAAACTATATTTCACACATTCATATAACCAATTCAATTCAATTCATCAATTAATAAAAATGATAAATCATTTAGGAAAATTTAAAATTTATTAATTTGGCTAATCAGGTTGGTGGTTAATCATTAGCATTACCGACCGCTTCCACTAACTGACCTGATCCACTCTGTTACTTGTTACCCAACCTGACTTTAGTCAGTTAGGTGGTGAATTGTTAGCATTACTGAGCTCGTCCGTTAACCAACCTGATCCATTAACTGTTAACTGTTACCCAACCTGACTTTAATTAGTTTGGATATTAATTGACTCGATTCAGGTTGGTCAATGGTTAACTGTTGGGCGTTGGTTAAGGGTTAATCTGTGCAATCCTAGTTACCATGCAACCATCTTAACATTCTTGTTTCTTTACGTTAATTATATTTTTCACATTTAATTTTAAGCATGCATCTATACAAATCCAAACATTTTATGAAATTGATATAAAATCTTTGAAAATTCTGAAAAAGAATGTAACTTCACAAGAGACGCTTGTATCTACTCTGGGAAGTAAAATATCATCTACATTTGGGTAGAACAGTCATCAAAATTAAAGAAACAGTTGTTATCTTTAGAGAAACGTTTAACTGATAACAAATTAGAATAGACTTGTGGACAATGAAGAATATGTCTAAGATGATATGGCCCCATTGAGAGAAAAGATAGAATGACCTGCATGAGCAATTTTCAAGCCCTCACCATTGCTGCCAACAACTTTATTAGCATCAGCAAAAGGAGTGGAGACCTGCAAATTTCCAAGATCAGAAGTAATGTGGTGTGAGACACCAATGTCAGCATACCAAGCTCCATCACCAACAACATCAGCTTTCTGAGCAACCATTGCATGTAACTTTTCAGCTGACTGATGGCCAAGAAAATTCATATTGAGGCATTGGTAGCAATCAATAGCAACATGACCAATTTTGTTACAAATTTGGCACTGAATCTTGAAGGAACCAAAAGGTCTAGATGATTTTGAAGGTTGAAACTTAAAAGTTTTAGAGCCGTTCCCACATTTATTTCGAAATCAAGGATTAACAGATGGTTGAGATTTGGTGGCCATTGTAAAAGCAATATTGGAAGACGTATCTTCCTGTACAGCCAACTCTTCAGCAAGTAACAACAAATGGAGTTCTTCCACACTGAGAACATGAGACCAAGCATGAAGAGAGGAAGCAAATGGTTGATAATCCGATGGCAGGCCATTTAAAATACATACAACTAAATCAGCATCAAATACGCAAGAATCACATGCCGAAAGCTGATCAGAAATGGATTTTATTTGATGAAGATAAGTAACCATTGGTTATGATCCTTTCTTGATCGTGTGAAGCTGCCTATGCAAGGACTGAACATGCGTAATGTTGGAGCAACCGAACCGAGCAGCCAATTTGTCCCAAGCTTCTTTAGTTGTCTTTGCCCCAGTCATGCTTTAAACCAAGAAATTAATGACTGATGAACAACATACCAATTTTTAAATTCCGGTGATGAAACATCCGGAGGACTGCCATCAATATGATGGAAAAGATCCTAACTATGAAGAATCGGATCAAAAAGAGATTTCCACATAAGATTCGTTCCATCAAGCTTGATTGGAACCAATGCCATAATGTTTCCAATCACTAATGGCGATACAGCTGAATATTCTCTTGAGGTCATGGAAGACATGGCTTTGATACCATGATCAAATGGCTTTGATACCATGATCAACAACAATGCTGTGAAGCAAATGGCTTTGATACCATGAAGAAAGGTCAAGAAAGGAGTGGAAGGAAATGCAACAGAGAAACTATAAAATGGAAAGGAGAAAAATGAGAGATATTATTAATTGCTGCCACCATACACTTATATATGAATCACAACCGAATCATAACAACCAAACACTTGTAACAACTCATAACAAGTGTAACCACGAATACAACAATAATCAACAACTAACAGTTAACTGACAACAGACATTAACATATTCCATCAGGAATAACTTGGATCTTGACAAAAAGAGAATATTGAGCTCCTTCAACTCTCCAAAGTGGTGTCAAGTTGATGTTGGAAAGAATTCCAACATTTACCAGAGATTTTCAGGTGCTGGAAAGTGTAGGCTGGAGAGAGGAAGATGGTAGAAAGAGGTGAGAATGTGATAAAAGATGGTCTGCAATGGTTATTAACAAACCACCGCTGTGTTGGTGTGAAACGAACATGTTTTGGTCTATATGCATTTTTTCTCCATGGTTTTTTTTTGTGTATCAGTAGATACATTATAAAATACTTTTATTCTTTGAAATATCTGTAGTTACATCTCGAAAAGCAATAAGTATCATGAAATTTTGCTGATATGGGCTGATGCTGACCACCTTAGTATGAATTATTCCTTTCTTACAATCATATTAATATCCTGCATTTTGCCTCATGGTTCTTGCTGTCAGATTCAGGTGCATGTGATTTATATTCTGCAGATAACTTGATAGTTTTGTTTGGTGCAATGATTTTGTAATTCTCATTGCTAATTGATCCCTCAACATCAAACTAAAATGCCTTCTTTGATGTACAAAAACACAAAGTGAATCTTTTGTGTAATGTTTTGCAGGTTTCTTTGTACATGGATAAATTTTCTAGGGCTTGGCAATCTGTTCTTCAAGATTGCAAGCTTACATTTCTGCAGGTAATATGTGACCACGATCTTTTTGTAGAAATGCCTGGAAGAGATCCTTCAGACAGGTAGATTTCAGGTTTCCCTTGCTGTAAATTTTGTTAACTCCGGTTAAGTCCTATATTATTTGGTGAATGTTTCATTCTAATGTGTCTTGAATGGAGAATGGAGCAAGGAAAGTGGGGTAGTTTATATCTCACTTCTGAACCATTTCTTTTTATCTATTACAAAACAGCATCCTATCTGTGGATTTTTTATTGTTCGTATAGATTCTATATACAACTAGAAAATGTGGCATCACATAGGTTTTCCATTAAAAGTAAGAAACCCTAATTTTATCAGCCAATTCTGTTATTCATTTTGTTATACATGCATATTGAAATAGGATCGTTTATTTTGAAAAAATTATTTTATAAGGCTGTAAGGATTGATGAATGACTCAACTTTTCCTTGAATATCAATTCATTTAATTAGTTAATTAATTAACTTATCTCTCTAAATGATAAACTTATAACTGCAAGGAAATCTTAAAATATGTCATAAGATTTATGCATATCATTCCACTAGAAAATGTTGTACACCAAAATATCTTAATTCCTTATTTCCTAGCATATGGGGATGTCAAATATTACTTATAAAACTCTCGTGATTACAATTTTCATCTAGTGAGATACTTCACCCAAATTATATTGTGCACTTATCTAGTTCCATTTCTTTGCGCAGAAATTACCTTGTGTCTGTGTTTATTCAAGAACTTTTTCTTACTTGGGACCATGATGATTTGTCATTGAGAGCAAAAGTAAGTGCATACTCTAAAGCAGCAATTTATTACATTATTATTTATATAGTTGTAGCTTTCAGCATAACAAGGTCTAGTTTTTTTCTGAATTCTTACTAGTAATTTTCTGAATTGCAGGATAGCATTTATTCTTTATAACAACAATTTATGCTTTTCATCCTATACTAACTCTCCCTTTAATAAAATATTTTTTAATTAGGCTGCTCGGATGTTAGTGGTTCTTATGTGCAAGCATGAGTTAGACTCTCGTTACCAGAAGCAAGAGGAAAAGTTGTATATTGCACAGCGATATTTTCCATTGGTTGGGCAGGTATAAGGAGATGAATGTAAAATGATATATCTGTAATAATGGTTCAATTTCTGTTTTTCTCATATGCATGTAAAATGATATCTTTAATAATGATTCAATTTCTATTTTACATCTTGCACTATTTTTTAACCTTGTATACATTTGTTGCTTGTAGATACTTGATGAGATGCCTGTGCTTTACAATCTAAGTGCAATTGAAAAGCGTGAAGTTTTAATTGTTATTCTGCAAATCATTCGTAACTTGGATGATGCATCCCTTGTAAAGGCATGGCAACACAGCATTGCTCGAACACGATTGTTTTTCAAACTACTAGAAGAATGTCTTAGTCTTTTTGAGGTTAGGATTACATAAATTTATATCCATCCTTAAGTTTCATTTTTTTCATGTTTATATTTTTCCCTTATCTCTCTGTTAGAATTGTAGGTATTCACATAACAATGTGTTTGGTTTTTTTTGCTACCAGCACAGAAAGCCAGCAGATAGCATGCTATTAGGATGCAGCTCCCGGAGCCCTGACAGTGAAGTACCTACTTCTCCCAAGTATACGGACAGGCTTTCTCCCAGTATCAATTCATATCTCTCTGATGCTTCTCGTCAGGAAGTTAGGGTATGTTTCTTATTTCTTTTAATTCCAAATGACATCATCTTTGAATTTCCTGAACGCAATGTGTCCATAATTTCTATGTCCCTTGGAGAAAGAACATTATTCAATCCCTCAAAATATATCAAGACTCAAATCTAATATATCCCTGACAGTGAAGGTGGGAGATTATGATGTGATTAATTCACTAATGACGGGAAATTACAAATATATAGGCTGTATTAGATACCCTAATACTACATTGATATCCAATAACCCAAATACTAATGAGACTAATCCATAAAATAATTTTAAAGAAGCAAAAATCCAGACTTAGAGAATGAAGAGGTGTCATGAAGTTTGTGAATATGATTTCTTGTTGGTGTATGAAAGAATAAAAAAAAACATTGTGAATGTTGTATTGTGTCTTGAATGATACTTATAATGTAATTAGTATAAAGAGCATTTTGGTCTTTGTATCCTCTTGAATACCTAAACACTATATAAGCTTGGCTAGAGTTTTTCAAAGAGCATGAGTTGAGAGATTTGTAACTTTAGCCTCCACGAAAGAAATTCCCTCCCTCTCCATCCGTGGACTAGCCCCTTGTTAGGGTGAATCACGTAAAATCTGTGTGTTCATTGTTGTGTGTGCATGGCGATCTTCTCTCCTTTCCTTTCTCATCGCTCACTCCTCCGTTCAATTTTCGCTGTGTTTCTTTGGTTACCATGCATAACAAGTGGTATCAGAGCCAGGTTGGAGGAGGTGGCCTTGAGTTAGGGTTCGTTGTTGGAGTGAACGAATCAATGAATCAGCCGGAAGCACCCTCAGATTCACCTGCACGAAGCCATCCACACTCGGATCAACCTGTGCGTAGCCGTTCGCACCCAGATCCGCCCACGTGCAGGCGTCCACGCCCAGATCCGCCGGCGTGCAGGCGTCCGTGCCCAGATCCGCCGGCGTGCAGGCGTTCGGGCCTAGATCTGCCCGCGCGCAGTCGTCGGCGCTCAGATCCGCCTGCGCGCAGTCGTCGGCACTCAGATCCGCCTGCGCGCAGCTGTCAGCTCGCCTTGATCCACCTGCGCGCAGCTGTCGGTGCGCCTTGATCCACTCGCGTGCAGCCGTCGGCGCCTTGATCCACCCGCGCGCAGCCGTCGGTGCCCTGATCCACCCACGCACAGTCGTCGGCGCCCAGATCCACTCGTGCGCAGGTGTCCGCGCCAAGATCAGACTGCGCGCAGCCGCCCGCACTCAGATTCGGCCTGCGTGTGCCTGTTAGGGTTCTGACCAGCGTGCGTCCGCACACGTCCAGGCTAAGTCAGCCTGCACATGCCTCGACCTGCGTGCGTTCGCGTCCTGTTTAGGCCAGGTCAGTCCTTTCTGGTGATTTGGGCACATTTTTGGGGTTCAAATCGAGTGATTTGATCCATTTGAGGTGGAGTTCCTTGACTTTGCAATTGATGCTTTGAGATTTTTGATAGAGATCTATTTTTTGTGATTGTGATTGATACATATCTTTGTTGAGACTGTTAGTATTGAAGTGGAGGTATTGAGTAATTTTTTGAAATTGAAATTTGTTTGATTAGAGTGTTGTGCGTTTTATATTTTTTTTAAATATAAAATGTCAATGTCAGTAATGAAAGTTGATAAGTTCAATGGGAAAAATAGCTTCAGTCTGTGGCAGATTAAAATGAAAGCTCTGCTTAAACAACAGGGTATTTGAGCTCCTTTAAATAAGGGGTTAAGTATGGATGAAAAATCTACAAAGTATGAGCAACAGGAAGAAAAAGCTCATTCTACCATACTGTTATGTCTGTCGAATGAAGTTATTATTGAAGTGGCTAATGAAACCACAGCTTGGGGCTTGTGGAATAAGTTGGAGACTTTGTACATGACAAAGTCATTGACCAACAAGTTGTTGCTTAAACAGAAATTGTTTTCATTGAAAATGAAGGAAGGAAGACCCCTTAAGCAACACCTAGATCAGCTGAACAAAATTCTCATGGAGTTGAGAAATATAGGCATGATAGTTGAAGATGAGGATGCTGCTCTTATTTTACTTGTTTCACCCCCTTTGTCCTTTGAGAATTTTATGCAGTCTTTTGTGATTGGCAGGGATACAATCACATTGGAGGAAGTGATGTCTAGTTTTCACTTCAGGGAGCTAAGGCATATGGTCACGCATGGGAGCAATGACACAAGTGCATCAGGCTTATCTGCTCACCACGGTGAGTTTAGAGGACGACAACAGAGAAACAACAATAACAATAAATTTAGTGGAAGAAGCAAGTCCAGAAGCAAGTATTCAAGAAATATTTGCAATTATTGTAAGGAAAAGGGACATTGGAAAGCAAACTGTCCCAAGCTAAAATCAAAAGGAACAGTTACCGTAGCTGAAAAAGAAGATTCAGCATCAGAAAGTGATTTTTCACTTACAGTTTCTTGCAGTGCATATTCAGATCATAGTTGGATATTAGACTCTGGTGCATCTCATCATATGACTCCAAACAAGGAGCTTTTCCACACGTATGAGTAGGTTGATGGTGGACAGGTAACACTGGCCAATGATGATGTTTGCATTAGAGCAGGTGTTCGTACAATCCGTTTCAAGATGCATGATGGTATTGTGAGAACTCTAGAAGATGTATGACATGTTCCCAAGTTGGGAAAGAACTTGATTTCTTTGATGACACTTAATTCCAAGGGTTTCAAGTATACAGGTGGAGGAGGCAAGTTAGTTGTCTTAAAAGGCTCCTTAGTGGTGTTGAAAGGAGTCAAGAATGGACCTTTGTGCATCCTTCAAGGTTCTCCGGTTGTAGGTGTCGCTGGCGTTGTTGCTACAAATCAGCAATCTACGTCTGCCATTTGGCATTCTAGACTTGGACATTTGGGGCAGAGGAATGCAGAAACTCAGCAGTTTGGGCAGATTTGATGGACACAGATACATTGATGCAGATTTGTGTAGGCATTGCATCTATAGAAAGCAGAAGAGAGTCTCATTCAGCAAAGGAGAGCATACGACTCAGGGGACATTAGACTATGTCCATGCAGATTGTTGGGGACCTTCCAAACAACCCTCCATTGCAGGTTCTAGGTATTTCTTTTCCATTGTGGATGATTATTCATGTATGACATAAGTTTTCATTATGAAACATAAAAGTGAGGCTTTCAAGAGCTTCGAGCAGTGGAAGACTCAAGTTGAGAACCAAGTTGGCAGGAAAGTGAAATACCTAAGAACTGACAACGGATTGGAATTCTGCTCTCATGATTTTGAAAATTTTTGCAAGAAGACAGGTATCATGAGGCACCACATAGTTAGAGGGACTCTACAGCAGAATGGAGTTGCAAAACGCCTCAACCGCATGCTGTTAGAGAAAGCTAGGTGTATGCTTTCTCATGTCGGCTTGGATAAGAAGTTTTGGGCCGAAGCTGTCAACACAGCTTCCTATCTTGTCAATAAGTCACCTTCCAGTGGTATAGAAGACAAGATACCATATGAAGTATGGATAAACAGGACAGCAAATTACTCCAAGTTGAAGATATTTGGATGTTCTGCATATTATCATGTCAACAATGGTAAGTTAGAACCACGTGTTGGGCATCTTTGTGGGATATGGTATGGGAGTAAAAGGCTATAGAATCTATGATATAGAGTCAGGCAAGGTGATATATAGTCGTGATGTCACATTTGATGAGGCTTCATTGATGCAAAATGGAGAGAAGCCAACCGTTATAAATCAGCCCAATACTTCCGAGCAGGTAGAGTTTTCTTTGTCGCAGTCTATTAGTTCTGAACAGGTGACTCCTGATTTGGACTCGCCAGATGAAGTTGATGGCAGCAATGTGGATGATGTGAAAGAAATTCCATCCAGGTGCATAGCTAGGGATCGTCCTAGAAGAGCTGTCCAGCCTCCGATCAAGTATGGGTATAGCAACTTGATTGCTTTTGCATTGCAGGTAGCGAGTGAGGTGGAAGAACAAGTTGACCCACCCACTTATGATTCTGCCATTAGAGGCTCGGATGCTACAAATTGGACAGTTGCCATGCAGGAGGAGTTTTAATCCCTTCACAAGAATCATACATGGGATTTGGTGAAGCGTCCTAGAGCCAAGAACGTTGTTGGTTGCAAGTGGGTGTTCAAAAGAAAGATAGGAACACAAGGCAGTTAAGGCGTGCAGATCAAGGCGAGACTGGTAGTTAAGGGCTACTTACAGCAGGAAGGTATTGATTACAATGATGTTTTTGCAGCAGTAATTAGACACACGTCTATTAGAGTGCTCCTAGCAATTGTGGTTGCAAGGAACTTGGAGTTAGAGCAACTTGACGTGAAGACAACCTTCTTGCATGGTGACTTAGAAGAAGAAATTTGGATGGAACAGCCAACAGGTTTTG
>JAMKPZ010002935.1:0-35739 GCA_024699675.1 Amphibolis antarctica
TTTCAATTGATAGTCTAGGTGTTAATTTTTAATTGATTTTTATTTTATTAAAAAATTAATATAACATTAATATAATTTATAAATACTAAAAAATAGTTAAATATAAGATTCAAACTTACAACCACACATCACTTATTAACAAATTCAAATCATCAAATTATATATATTATATACAACTTAATTAACAAATATATTAAAATAAATATTAAATTTTAAAAAAATTATAAAATTATTTTTATACCGTATCATATCAACTCACGTGTTGTGTCGACGTAAAAATATAGAAATTCGACTTAAGTATGGCTCATTGAATCATACTAGTCCGGTTGAATACGAATTTAATTACTCCGGTTTCTTAGGGTTTTGCACTCGTCTCCTCGCATATATTAATCATTTTTTCTGGGGAACAGGTGTGTCTCGCGTATTGTTTATTGAATGGTAAGGTGTGTCATTGCCCTTGGTCTACCGTGCAATACTACTTATACGGCTTGCATTGCGCTCAAGGAAGTGATCGAATTTGTGTTTGTTGACTTTGTTGAGTTGCTAGCTTGCATTTATTAATCATCACCAGGAATAGTTTAATCAATTTATATTACTAAACTGATCATGGCAAGCTAGCTATAGACGCAAGCTTTGAGGTAAGAATTAAAGCATGCCCACATGCATATTTGCATGCTCCTCGATTAATTACCAAGCCGCATATATATACACACACACATACGTAACTTTTTCTTTTTTTTTAATCCATGGTTAAGGGAATGAGTAACATATTTAATGACATATGTTTATCTGTCACCTAATATATGAAAAGATGACAAATGTATTAATAATTGTACTCCATGTATGAAAATGTAGCAGATTTTTGAAATTCATCAAAAAGTGACTGATTAAGTTTGTTATCTTTTTCCTTTTTTTGGTAGTGTATATACATGGTTTTCTATCTGATAACCTAGAGAGAAGAGATCGAAATATGTAAAACACATGCATATATATATATATACACACACACACAATTAATTAATTAAACACCCATGTTTTAATTAATTAGAAGATGATCAAAGGAAAGTCAGGTTATTATTTTTAATTTAAGCATATATAGATACCTGATCTCTCCTCCTAATTTCCTCTATATGCATATAGTTTAATTCTTATTAATTATATGACTTACTCTATTTGCCAATAGTGTTATGACATACATAGCTGGCCTTAATTTTATTCTATCCCTAAGGGAAAAAATATGTTTGAATATTCTAGCTATTCAATGCTATATATCTAATTTATGTTTGGTCATGAATTTAGGTGATTTTTTTCTTCTAAAACCAAATATTTATTTATATATGTTAACAGAAACTAGTTTCAAATTTCAATTATATTCTGGTGGCCTATCAAATATATATTTAATTACATTTCTTTTGAAGTTTGCAAAGGACAATTTGAGAAGAGAAATTAACAGAAAAATCGAACATTTTTTAGTAAGTAGCGTGCAATTAATATAATGAAGCTGCTAATATAATTAAGGTTTCTCTAATTTCCATGGGAGTGGTGTTGGATTATGTGATGAACTTATTAATCTTTATATTGTGAAGAATTTTCCTTTTAATTGTTCAATAGATTTTTAAAAGTGTATTTTAATATAATATTAGAGTCAAATTGATGACACGTGTCTTGTAAGTGATGTACTTTGCTTAGGATGTCACGGAAAAATGTTAGATTAGTCATAAATCAAATGTGATATGATGTACCTTGATTTTTGTATTGTGATCGATCCAGAATACAAATTAATGGAATCAATATATATATATAAGGTGGCATGGCGGTTGGGATTAGAAAAGAGGCTCATTGGCTTCATTTTTTTTTTTCTTTTAACTTTTAGAAGTACTTTAATTTTATAATGATATGCATAATTTTCAATCTACTCATTCTATTATCAAAATTACTTTTCCTTTTTCTTTTATCTTAAAATTATTCTCCTAAAAATTACTTTTTTCACTCTCAAAAATTAGGAGTAGAAAAAAAGAACACACCCTTAAAGACAGTGCCCAATGTACGAATGGACGACAGGTGGTCAATGAAGAGAGAAGGAATGGTGATTGACACACGAACAAAGGAAAATCGATGGCCGTGCAATACCATCACCATGACAGATTCGTATATCAACTAATATTGTATCCATCACTATATAATATACACAGTGACTAATTTATTGAAAAAATAATCTTACATTAAAATTGATAAGTGAAATTGAGATTTTTATGTTAGTTAAGAGTTTTTTCCCATTAGTGAGTTATTTCTCACTAGCTAATTGATTTTAGTGAGATAAAATTCATGTGGTATCAAAGCTAATTCACACACGTTATATATAAAATATTATGCAGAATATTCTAATAAAAGACTTACAAGTATAGGGGTGTGTTGGGAAAAATAATTTCACATTAAAAATAATAAGTGAAACTAAGACTCTTATATCACTTGTGAGTCATTTCTTACTAGTCAATTATTTTAGTAAGATAAAATCTATATAATTGTCTTTGATTTTAGCGACGGATCTTTATATCCCTCACTTGCATTTACAAGTACTTTTTTTCAATTCTAGGAGTTGAAAAGAGTCGAAGCTAAAGTTAGTTTTATGAACAAAGTTGAAATTGTAAAGTAATTTGAATGATAAAAATTTATATATACCTTGAAATTTGTGTAATATAATGATGTTAAGAGTAATTTTAAGAGTTAAAAAAAATTGTTCATGAATGCATTTATATTCTACATGCATTTAGTGACGTATTGTATTTGGTTTTAGGGGTAGATCTTTAGATCCGTCATCGGATTCTACATTTAGCAACATATTTAGGATGTATTCATCCACCCTACTTTACCATTCTTGGAGTAAGTAAAAGTACTTGATTTTAGGTGAACGATTTTTGAAATCGAAATAATAAAAATAATATATTAGAAAATAAAAATATCATTATAAAAATAAAAGTAGTTTTAAAAATTAAAATAAATGTTAAGTAAACCAGACCTTAATTTTACATCTGTCTGACAATGCTTTTCTTGCGCGCAGTGGTTGCCGGAAAGCTAATCCGACGTCTGCGCCTGCAGATTACGACGCCCACGCCGACGGAAGGAGGCCACGAGGATGGGCATAAAGAAAAGACGATGGCTGACAACCACATGCCAACAAGAGGTTTGGACAGAGGAAGGAAGCACACCACGCTCGTCTTTTTTTCTTTGCTTTTGCAATGAATGAATGAGTGAATCATCGAATGGGACCCTGATCCGATCCATGCATGCAAGCAAAAAAAACTTTTGTTGCAGGAACGAGCTAGGGGTTGGGTTCTTGTGACTCGTTGGGTTCCTTGCATATATATATATATCAAGATCGAAGACCACGTACGTACGCGCGCGCGCCTTTTGTGTTGGATATACGCAACCCATATATAGGCCAGGCTTACTTTTCTTTCTAGCCAGCGCTCTCTCCTTTTTCCTGAATAAAGTCGTTGTAGGCCGAGTTCTGTGTGTAGGTTTTGTTTAGCATGATTTTTATCGTAATTAAATAATAAGAATAACGTGAAGTTTTTCAAGAGAACTTCGTACTATTAAAGTCATCGTAGGCTAAGCTCTGTGCTTGATTGCCAAATTGTAAGTTTTATTTAATCAAAAATTACTTTTAACGTCATAATAACGTAAGAACTCTTAAGATAGCTTCATCTTATTTTCAAAAAATATATTTATTTTTCTTCATTTGATATAAGAAGTATTTTTTCTTACTTTCAAAATTGAAAAAGCTGCTATATATCAAACAAAACCGCGGTATAATCACGTACATATGTACGTAAACAAGTCCGTGATGGTGATCAAAGTAGCTAGTAATTAATTAAACTTCTCCTTTACTACGTACTACTACTCGATCTCAGATCCACTTCCTGCCTAATTAATTAATTAGGGTTAGCTTAATTGTCCTTCACGTTAATTACTGCAACTAATCTTTGAAACTTTGCGTCGCTAGCGACCTCCTGTAACTTTTCCCTCACATTAATTATATCTTGCTGTGCTTGATTTGCAAGTGTTAATTTGAAACTTTGCCTTCCTAGCTTTAATTTACATATCTTCTTTAAGCTTAATTACCAAATCAAACACAAAGCCATTCGTTTGCCGTGAAAAGTTCCCTAGCTATGTAGCGCAAACGAAACATTATTAATGCGCGTGGGTGCTCATACGTACGCATATACTCGATGGACTTAAGCGTTGCTGTCATGTTGGGTTTCACTTGAATCTTAAAGTTCCTTTGTTTATCTAATGTTAACTTTAACTTTAATTTTAATAATTACAGAGAATTTAAGTTAACGATAATTTCATAAATAATGTTAAAGTTACATAATAAATTATAAGATAAAAATTTACATATAAATTTTTTTACGATAATAATAATATATATATATAAATTTATATAAAATTAAAAATAAAAATAAAAATAAAAAAACAAACGAAACCTTAATTTGACCGAGCCCAATAGGGCATTCGAACCAAGGCTAGAATTTTTTTTTTTTTTTTGTCTGGATAAATGAGGTATTCCTTTTTACAGGAGATGTCCTTCACCGATCGACCCTATCTTTTTACTTCCTTATTTTATTTTCTTCCCCTATTTATTTCTCCTTTTGCCGGCTTTTTGTGTTGGTTTTGACACAGTGCATCTTGAGATTTCTTTTTAAATTTTGTTTCTTTTTCAGCCTTTATATTCCACTTTTGTAGATGTGTCAATCGGATTAGGTTAATACAATCAATGACATGATTTGATTGACATGACATGGGTTAGTAAACCGTACTTAGACCCGTTTTTACAACTTTCATGCTTGCACGACATGGTGTGACATGGCACGACACAACTACGTAGCATGGTACGACATGACATAATATGAATTTGAATGACACGATTTAAGTCATTCTTCACATATTATAGTTTCTAAGAGTGAAATAAATTCTTTTAACATTATCAATCATCAATATCTACAAAATGAATATTCAAATATGAATTCATTTGATGTGATAGATGAGTGGAAAAAATAAACTTTGATTTTTCCAATTTTATCATACATGACAAGATATTTATTAATAATTTCAATATTTTCAGTAACATATGTGAGTAAGTTTGCAGTATTAGTAAAGTATGCTTGATGACAAAAGATCAAGGTTAAATGGAAATATATTAGAAGTCTTGATTGTGTCAAAAATTGAGAATTTGTTCAATTTCGTGGAAAAGAAGGACTAGATAATTTGATTGAAGAATTTTCTTATAATTTTAATTTGTAAATGTAAATTTTTTTTTTCTTTTTCAAATTGTAATAATGTAAATATAATTTTATGTCAATTAATTATTATTTATGTAATGTAATTTTTTTAAAATTTTTTAAATTATTTGTAATTCAAATCTGTACATTTTGAAATAAAAATAACATTTGTAATTTTTTTCGTAAACATAATGATTTTTTTTAAAAGTTGTATAAATTGTACGTAGATTGATAATTTGAAATCTCATATTAGATGATTTATATTAAACTTATTATAATTATATAAATATATAATACTAATATTATATTAATTATTTGATAAAATAAAAAATAAAACTAGACCAACATGATTTAGTATGATCTGGTACGATCAATGACATAGTTGACCAATGTGATTCAATTAGGTCGTGCTTGAGTCTAAAAAAATCATTTAAGGATTTCTGCCAAGCCACGAAAAATTGACCATATAACTCAGTTGACATCTTTACTTTTTGCTGCCTTTTAAAGTCTCAATTTAATCCCCTTATATAAGCTAGTATTGTTTTAAATTTGTATAGTAATAATAACATTAAAAGTAATTTTAAAAATAGAAATTAAAATCAAACAAAATCTTAGTACAAATTTCAATAAAAAACATCAACCCAAATCTGAGAAAAATTTATTTTAATTTTCATGAAACCCTCTTCCCATAACATGCAGATCACTAGCTATATATACGTACCTTGCATGCATGTTCTTAATTAATTGATAGATTTTCAATCCCGGCCGTCCATAAATATACTCGAAAACAAGAGATCGAGTTGGGCCAGGAATTCATGAGCACATGGCTGGGCGTTGATGGAAGCCCATAGAGAAACCTAATTATGTATATGTGTGTGTCCAGATTATGATAATCTAAAAATTTAAAAGTTTAAGAATCTATTTAGTCGTAACTTTTTTTGATTCTTAAATTTATTTTTAACGTCATTGTTACTGTAAAAATTTTATTACTTAAATTATAATATAATTTCTATTAAGGTACACTTGATAGTAATTTTTTCTAATTTGAGAGTAGAAAAAAAATACTTTTTCTACTAAATAAGGTAATGACAAAAGTGATTTTTAGTATCGGTGAAAAGATGAAAATCTACCTATGTCGTTATAACGTTGGAAGTAATTTTTACATTTGTTGAAAGTATTTTTAAACAAATCTACTATAATTTTAATTTTATTAACTTTCAAATTCAAAAGAAATTACCCTTAAACACTTCGCAAATTTTGACACAATGAACATTTGATGGACAATTCATTATTAGAGTACCAAGCGGAGACTCAGAAAATTTTCATGAAGATGACAATGAATTTTTTCTTTCGCACTAAAGTTTAACCAATATCAAAAAACTCAGGGATAGGAACACAAATGTCCCTTTTTTTTTGGATTTGACCATTGTGGAAAAGTTTTTTTTAGCTCTCCGCGAATTCTTCGGTTACGATTATTTTATAAATCTTTATATATAAATTTTTATTTTATAATTTATTATACATTTTGTAATTATTTAATTAATTCATTATATATTATCTTGATATACAATAAATAAAATTAAAAATATTACATCATTCAGAGCAGTCAACACCTAAAAGTAATACATTTATTGATTTTGTTTAACAACAAAATTTTTTAAAAAATTATAATATAAAATATATATTTTAACAAATAACGTAACAAAAAGTAAAAAAAAACATCATAAAAAAAATACAAACTTTAAATTTACAAAATCTAATAATGTTAACGATAGTTTTCTTCAAAGGGAAGGAGTCGTTTTATTGCTCCCTGCTTTTGTTCCCATCTGCAATTCCTTCTCCGCCGGTACTCTTTCATGGACGAAATGGCTGCCGCCAACTACCACCACCTCCCCTACTACACACAACAGCCGCCGCCGCCGCCTCCTCCTCCCGGAGCGGCAGGGCTGGGACCACCGCCACCAATGCCGACACCTCCACCTCCACATCCCTACAGCCACTACCCCCACCATCCTCCCACCATCCAATCCGCCGCTTATGGCGTCCACTCTTCCTCCAGGGACGAAGTGCGCACGCTCTTCATCGCTGGCCTCCCTAATGACGTCAAGCACCGTGAGATCTACAACCTCTTCCGCGACTTCTCCGGCTTCCAGTCCTGCCAGCTTCGATGTTCTGGTCGTTCTTCGCAGGTGAAGTTGAATTCTTTTGTTCCTGTCAATTTTTTAGACATGTAATTCTTACCTCCTAAATTTATTTAGTCAGGCGAATTAGATTCGTGCGATACCTCTTTAATATCAATCTTTCGAGTTATGCGAAAAAAATTCTCTGAATTTTGGACAATGTTAACGATGCTGCTGTTATTTCAAACGGGTTTGGTTGTGCCTCTCGTGTGTTTTTCTCTTATTTAAGTTCTTTCACTGGTTATCAGCCGAGGCTGAATGGTTTGGTGGTGGATAAATTGATTCGCGGTGGCCAGACAACTCATAAACTGGAGATGTTTGGTGTATGGTTTTGTAGCTGATCAGGCATCCCTTTCCTTTTTCTTTACCTCTAAGCTGGCAGGTGCATTATGCAAAGTTCATTTTAAAAAGACGTTTGACAATCTTGATTGGCATTTCTTGTTTGAAGCCGTCACTACACATGGATTTCCAGAGAAATGGACTGATTGGTTAAAAAAAAAAACATTGGCTGAATGGTGTGTTGGTCAATGGATGTGCCAGACATCCTCTTTCTTTTTTGTCGGAGGGTGTGGCAATATCCCTTAGCTAATAATCTAACATACATGTGCCATAACACGGTAGATGCTGGATGGTCTGATTGGTTGTGGGTGGGCCAAGACATAGAGAAAATATCTATTCCCCAATATGCTGATTACACATGCTTATTTACTAGAGATTTGGAGGACCAAGCTTGCTAACTCAAATTTCTTATAATTTTGAGGTGATCTGGGGATTACTTCAACATCAAAAAAAGCTCACTTATGGCAAATCACATTCCCCCACTACATCTTTGCGAGATGGCAGCAAGTCTGAATTGCATGGTAGAGGTGTGCCAATAGTTGGGCCTTCGTTTATCCCTAAGAATCTCAAAACCATAGATTTCTGATTCCAATTGATCTGCAACTTTTGCTGTTTCTTCTGGTGCCAATGAGTTTGCAAGATTATTATTCAGCTCCTCTTCCTGTGACAATGAGATAAAATAACTATTCTTTGGCCCTTCTTTTTGTTTCTAGACTTGCTTCCTTTTCAACCATGGTCAATTCTGTGAATATGATTCAATGTTAGGTGGTCAGATTTCAACCAGGAAAGAACCTTCTCCTTAGACCAACCTTACCCCTCCCTGGAATAGTGTCAATCTCCCCAATAATCCCTACCAGGTGAAGGAAATCAGAGATGCAGTGGATGCAATGCAGATCGGAGAAGAAAAAAAGGGAAATTGCGGTTGGAGAAGAAAAGGTTAAGTAAGATGTGATAAGATGCAAAATGGAAAGAGAGGGAGAGAAGCAGGGGCCCACGGTTTGGTGAGACTGAACACAGTCTCTGTGATTTCAATGATGATGTTATAAAAATCCTTATATACAAAACACTAGCAAAATACAATAGAAAGTACAGTTAAAACAGACTGCAATGACCAGTTACAAAGACACCAGATACGTGGCAAAACAGACAGAAATATCTACACACAAAAAATTATCATTTTAACACCAGGGTGTTGTCCCCTAAAAGTCAGAGGACCTGTTTCAAAGTTCCAAATGCTGCCAAATTCCTATTTCTGTTTATCTGTGCACCTCATGCAACCTCCCAGAGGATCTGATGAAGGTAGATAAATTATTGAGACTCCACAAATCATGAAGAATTCCTATAATTCCCAACTAGATCTTCTCTATAGTTTAATCTTTGATGGCTTCCATTGAAAATTGCCATTCTTGCCAACTCTACTGTTCAGGATCACCATCATAGAGCATCTGTTGAGTTTGCCTATCCAAGAGTTGGGGAACCTCAGAAGATTTGCATGAATCAATTCTTTGTATCATCTGTATAGATTCACATCTCATCTTCTATTCAACTACACTTCAAGCTCTCTTCCAGGAATCTCCTACATCAATCACACTTAACATTGAAATAGCCTTCATTGAAGGAGACTTGACTCTAGAAGCCAATCAAGCTCAATGGTAGGCATGCATTCTTAACCTTTTGCAACAGTAGGCATGCATTCCTGACTCAAAACACCTCTTGACATGAACCACCATGATAGCTTAACCTTTAGCAATGTTGACAATGAATTGGCTCATGACAATTTTGAGCATCGTGTCTTGAAGCCCAAATAGTGTAAACATTGGTTTGGTGTCCACCAAGCATTCCCATACTTTACTCGTGATGGTCTCCTAACTACCTCCATTCTTTGTTCATTGTTACTACTCTCCCTCTCATTCATAATCTTGTGAATAACACTGGAAGAAGGGGAAGGGCATGTGCTTTCAGGAGCCGCATCAGCCTTCTGTTTTTTTTCTGCTCCTCTGGCCTCTACTCTGTTGACCATTCTCCTGTTGGAACTTGGAACCTCCTTTAATCCTCTTTCCATTTGCTCTTTTCCTCTATTTACTTTTCAATTTTGTTGACAATATAAGGGGAATTAACTACCAAGCTACAATTAATTCATAATGCTGAGAGTAAATCTACATTGTATTTATCTGTCTATTGCATTTATTGACTCTAACTAGTACTAATACAAGCTGCAAGCATTAGAGGTAGTGTCAGCTGGATGCTTTGAAGGATTCATGTATAGATCTCATTCTAAGTTTTTTGTTGCTTATGCTATTATGGATCTTTCATTTCCTTGAAATTGATTTATCATAATTCTCTTGATATTTGATTGTTATTTAGTTCCCCACAAATATGATATTTTTATATTATTTTTTCAATTCTGACTTTTGGTGGTATGAAACAGGCATTTGCCTTTGCCGTTTTTGCTGATCAACAGTCTGCGGTAGCTGCAATGCATTCACTCAATGTAATATTCATTTTTACCATATTGGAACTACAACGTATATGAAATATACTTTAGAAAACTACATGCCATTAATCCAAAATCGTTTTGCATTTTCATTTTCCTTTTGAGAAATTTACTTATTTTTGTTATCTGATTGTTTATGATTTTTTTAGTTCAACTTCAAGCCAAGGAAAAAGAAACTTATTATTAATGAGACATATTTAGGTGGTACTGTTAGTGAAGTGTTTATGCTCTGATATTTTATCATGGAAATAATTTCATGGCCTTGAAGTGTGTACACTTTCTTCTCAAAAATTTGTCTATGGCCTATCTCCAGGTATCCTATGGTCTTTCTTTGGATATATTATTATTTATATAATTTTCAATGTTTATTTTGTTTATTTGGTAGAGAGAATGAGAGCACTATACCTTTTCTCACAGCAAGACAAATACATAAATATACAAGGCAACAAAATTTGTAAAAGAAGAAACAATAGTAAAAAAAAAAACTCTAACAGGAATGGATGCTTGTACTGAACATCCGACCATGCCACAAAACACCAAATGAGCCACCATTGGATGTTCGCACTGGATGCCCACTCTACATGTAACAAAATAATCATAGCACAATCGAGTTACATAACACAACAAAAAATAGAATGTAGTTACTACATTCTATTTTTTGTTGTGTTATGTAACTAGATTGTCTCTTACATAAGTGCAAAAACTAAAAGTATATTTTTGGTCTACTTTGTTACCTACATATCCTGTGTATTTTCACTCATAGATGACCATGCCTCTCGTAAATAAGGCTTCTTCCTAGAGCTTTCTTGATGTATGCTAGTACATAAATAACTCCTTGCCAATGAACTTCCCCAATCTCATATATAAAATTGACTTGGTAGGCTTATTATGTAGGCTATGTTAGGTTTTGTAATAGTCAATCATATTAAGTTTTCAATAAACCTTCTATACCTTCTTGGATCATCTAGTGGCTTGGAGGATGAATTCTAAAATGGGGGATTTTGTTCAATGAGAGTATCCTCAAGTTTACATCCAGTCAACCTTGTCTCCTTCAACAAATCTAGTGCTTATTTTCTTTGAGATAAAAATATTTTTTCCTAACATACGCAAATTCAATCCCTAAGAGATACTTTGATTTTCTCCTATCTTTTGTGACAAAGTGTTTATTCAGATATTCTTTGGTATTTGTAATGGTTGTTTGATCACTTTTTGTAAGCAAAATGTAATTCACATATATAACAAGAATGACACATTCACCATTAGTCTTCCTATAAAACACTAAGTGGTCAACTGCACATCTATGAAAATTACCAACACATACTACCTGACCGAATTGTAATGAGGGAGAATAAAATACCATTGAGGAGAAATGTGGAGTTACACAACTATATATATAATGGGTGAGATATCCAACAGTAAATGGATATCCAATTATCCATTTACATAAATATCAATGGCATATAATGTTTTAGATTAATTAGATGAACATAATGATAAATGCGGAAGAATAAGGAAAAATGGTGATTAAAATATGCTAATGATAATGAGTGCATATAGGGTTTACAAGATATCCTGGATATATGGATATTTGACAACCCATAGCCATATAACATGAGATAAGAAACAGATCTTTCTGGGACATATGGCTGAGCTGTTGGAAGATGAATAAGAAATTTAAAGGTTGCTGGGGTCTTTTACCACTTGCAATCTGGTGGTACAAATGGAAAAACATAATCCAGAGTTTTTGAAGGAAGAGAATCTGTTTGATCTAGCTGAAAGGACTGGTAATTGCATATGGACAGTGCAGAGTATAGGCATTGCACCTCAGCTTGTCTTTCAGCTATTTTTAATTTGTGTTTAGCTCAAAGGATCTGTTTTTCTTGTATTTCTCTTGCCTGTTTTTTCTGCTCGAGATTTCCCATTACTTGGGGCTGCTTCTATGGCTATTTTCTGATCTTGGACTATTTCTTCTGTAGTCATTTGCCTTCTTATTTTGTCCTTTCTTAGTTTTAATTAAAATCATATTTTTTACTTGTTTTTTAAAAAATAATACTACAAAAATAATAATGCCACTTTTATGTAGATTTCCATTTTTTGGTTGCTTTGTATTAGAAATTTCACTTTAAAGTGATTTCTTAATAAATGCATTAGTGGTATCAACTGTAAAATTTATTTGAATCAATAAAATGACTTGAACAATCTTTATGTTTCAGTTTTAGCATATGTGCCTTCCTGTTTGAGATGTTGATTTCACTTCTAAATTGTGCTTCACCTAGATCAACAGCTTTATCAATACCTCAGCTTGATTGCTAAAAATTTATCCTTTGCAACAATTTATCTTTCAGGGGTTAAAATTTGACCTTGACGCAGATTTGACTTTACATGTTGATTTGGCGAAGTCTAATTCTAGATCCAAACGTTTAAGAACAGGTTATGTTCTTTATTCTGTACATAATTATCACTGATGTAGCTTTATACTTGCTTTTGTGGATTATCATCTTCTTTCTCTTCTAAATATGGTTTTCTGTGTTGACGTTGATGCAGATGATGGATTATCCTACAATAGTAAAAAATCTCGAGAATCTTCTATGTATCATGAAGGTCTTGGGGATTCTGGTAATATACGTGATCTTGATATTAAGGCCTTTTGCTTTTGTTGCGTATTTCTTGTGGTTTTCTTCTTCTTCTTTTTATATTTTTTTTTGCAGAAGTGAATATACTTCATGAAGTTAATCAAGATACACCTTAGAATTGCTAAAATGATCAAGTGACCATTGGGTGCCATAAGAGCCCAGGATTTGCTTTTAAAGAAAAATACTTTTTTCGAGAAAAAATGAAAAGTTTTCAATTTACACAGAAATTGATGTTGAATTTTTCAAGAAGCAAATGGAGTGTTATATGCAGTTTTTGGAACATCGAATTAGGTCCATGTTTGGCCTCACTGGGGAAGGGACTCATAAAAGAGGAAAATTCTTCTGGTCTCACTAATAGTTGGGAACCAAGTGTTTGTAATTGGATTAAGTGCTGTCATGCAGGTTCCGTATGTAAATGGTCCATGGAGAAGTTGACGCAAATAGAATTTTCTTTTTCTTTGTTCTTTCCTTCCATTTTCAGTGGAATATATTTATACAATTTGACCCTCCCTAGACCTCACTTTGGAGGAATTGCTGTAAACTAGATTTGTCCTTTATTTTTAGTGAGATATATTGTCAGTTGGGAAGTCAGAAATTCTTTGCATGAATCATAAACAAGTAATCAATGTTGCATTATGTGACCTGAATTTTTACCATTAATTAAATGAGCACTTATGTAAGCATGTATGTCTAAACATTGATATGACACACCATTTGCTTGCCAGATGTAACTTATTTAAAATTATCTTTCAGTAAACTTACCCAAGGGGCTGAATTGGTGAGGGAAATGTGGTTTAATCATCAGTATCACTTTTGTGAGAACAACCAACTTCCATTTCATAAAAAAAATATGTATTGCTGAGGATTATTTTGTTCCATTTGATATTTATTTGTTTCTATTTGAACAGTGTATTCCCATAGTTTTTTCTGTATCCTCACTTTGCACTTTTTTGGGGCACACTTTACACACCAACAGGTATTGGAAGCGATCCTCACATGCCTGGAATGGGTAACACTGCTCATGACACGAATTATTACACATCCACACAAAGGTCAATGCACACAACCTTGAGCACCCTGGATTGTGTTGTTGATTGTATTTTCACCTAAATTTGCATCATACTTTTGATTTTTAGTTGTATTCTTTTGATCTTGGAGGTATTCAGTTTGGTCTTTCTTATGCTGTATATGATACTTCATTCATGTTTAATAATTTTTTATGATTTCTTGTTCCAGTTATATTAAATTTGGTTATGAAGATGTAGATGACTCAGTGAATAACAAGGTAACTCAAATTTTTTAAAAACTTTAATTCTCTATATACAATTTCTTTCATTTTGTGCTAATTTATGATTTGTCTTCATTTATCTCAAAGTTATTGAAATATTCTATTCTGTTATGATAAATTACTAAGGTTCATAAAAAGAAGACTAAATGTCCATGTTGAATTCTCTCCATGCTATTCACACTTTTTACCTTCTATGTCTCCATGTTTCAAGAAAATTCAGCTTTGTAGATGTGACATCATCAAGCCTTGATGATTCAAACAGTGAATACAGCCGAGGGTACATTTCTATCCTCATTCAAGCTTTAAAAAAAACTAGATGTCCACTTAAAATTCTTGAAGCTTTTCACACCTTTTACCATATGTAACAATGCCAAATTTTCCATGTTTCAATAACTGTTTTCTATAGATGTGACATTTTCAAACCTTGACAAGCCAAAAGGTGAATTGAATGGAGGGCATATTTCTATCCTCTTCCTAGATATAATAAGCTTCTTAAGCAATCTCTCCTTCTGTGAAAGTTCACTGCCATTGTGACATTCTCTAGGAGTTCTCTTTGAGAAACTTAGGCTTTTACTCAGCAAAGACTTGTTACTTGGTGAAATTATCACTTATTAACATGTGAATCTCTTTACTTATGGAGCATCTCAAGATGCCTTTTTTGACTGTTTTGCATTATGGTTTTTCTCAATTAGTTGTTCCAAAAATGTTACCAAAACTAGCTTATCTAGAAATCTTGGTGATAGAATATCATTGTATTTCCTTTTTTCTAAAATCTTTCTGTTAACAGAAAAGGAAACTTTTTGTTAAAAGCTAAAGCACTATAAGCATTTCCAAAGACAGCTTAAAAGTTGGTTGCCCATGTGTAAAATCAAATGAAAGTTCTGTTAGATTCACATGTAGAGCTTAACCTTGGAGAAAATAGATTGTTTCACAGAATTAACTTGGAATCAGTCTGATATAGCATCTCCACCTTCATTGTTGTTGCTCAGCATTTTTTTGCCCTAATAGGCCTTATAATTGCTTGACGACCTACCATAGCCATTGGCAAGGTCAGATTGCACCATTTCTTCTCCTTACATTTTCAGTTAATGTAATACTGCTGGAATGATCCCACATTGCTTAAGGGAAAGGGTGCTGGTAGGTTTACATATCTATGGGTTGAAAGTAGAAATATCTTATAGCTTAAGCATTTTTCTGTTATAGGCAATGAGAGGTCTCTAGCAATCACCCATGAACTATAAATATAGGTTGAAAGATGAGCCAAGAGTGGTATTAGAGCAGGTCAACTAATGGAAGGCGTGGGAACTAAATACCATACTCAAGAGTAGGGGGAGTCACCCAGAATCCTACATCGCCTGGTGATCCTAGCTCAGGACTTGACAATAATGCCAAGCACTAAAGTGGGTAAGAATGCGATAACCCCACTACCGTCTAAATTATTAGGTTAAGAGGACTTGTGTCCAGCAATATTTCTGTTCCATGATTGCTGTATTGTTTTGTTAAGTTGAAAACAAAAAGAGGGATTGACAGCAATGGGTAACATGTTTCATTATTGTTAAGGAGAAAAATGTGAAGGGTGAAGAGTGATCCTAGTGTTTCTTTTGATTCTTTTTTTTTCACTTCTTTTTCTCCTTAACAATAATGAAAGAAACAGTCCAACTGGTTGACCAGTCAGACCAATAATTGAGCCAAACTGGACAAGAAACTGAGTTGGACCAGTGGTGGACCATTTGTCAGCTCAGAATTTGATAGCTAGGACTTTGATACAACTTAGAGATTTTGTGATGGAGATTCAAAGGATCACAAGCAACGGAAGCTTTTCTTGTTGTATAGTGCTACACAACTTTGTAAAATGTCATCTTTGTCTGGGGCATCTATAGCAAAACTTCTAAATACTTCCTATGTTGTAAGCTTGGCTAATGTCATGCTGCATGACTATATTTTTGGTTACTTGAATTATGTTATTTTTCGACGAGGAAATGTTTAATTTGTGTTTCTGGAAGGTAATTTTATTCTTTCTTAGATTCTTTGAGACTTGGTATTTTTTTGAAGTAGCTTTCTAAGTTGTTCTCCTTTGACATTTTTGATTGATGTACTTGACGTGTTTGTATTTGGTTTATGTTTGTTTGAAGTAACTTTCTTAAGTTGTTCTCTGCTGCTATTTTTGATTGATGTACTTGGTCCATTTGCTTTTGGTTTATGTTATTCATTGCTTACAAGTATTCTTTGTATTCAAAGGAACCCCCAACGGGTTATGTTTCTCAAAATAATGCCCCATGCCCCACCCTCTTTGTTGCTAATCTGGGTCCAAATTGTTCCGAGCAAGAGCTTACTCAAATATTTTTGAGGTTTGCTATTCCTTTTATATTTTTTGAAAATGGAAGTAATTTGCATAAAATTTTAATTTATCTTTCCTTGACATTTTGCAGTTTCCCTGGATTTATAAAGCTTAAGATGCAAAATAAACATGGAGTGCCTGTCGCTTTTGTTGACTTTCAGGTATTTCACAGGTTGTGGATGTATTCTAACTAGTATATACTAGCGATACCGATTTCCGTAAGAGTTTGGACTTTTCTTAGGTGTTTTTCCCTCAATCTTGTTCAAACACATTCTACCATAATCTTGTGCGAATAAAATCTAGCATTATATGTCACATACATTGTACATGATGGTTGTGATTCATATGAACCCAATTATTCATCATGTTATGCACTTTTTTGATTCATCATGTTATGCACATTAAGTAATAGACGACTCATGACAATAACTCTCTTTACATTTTAGGCATGGGATATCCGACTATAAGAAGTTAACAAGCAATATTGTAACTTTATATTTCATATTAAGTATCAAACAAGTGCCCCATCTAACATATTTTCACACTTTTTCCCTTTCTTTGTTGGGCAGTGGCCATTTGAATGACAAAACAGTCTTTTTTCAAACCATTTTCACTAATTTTTCAAAATGCAACAGTTGTGACTAGAAACATTTACATATTTCAACTGCATCTTTTGCTTCTTTTTCAGTAATTTCTTTCAAAATCTAATTAATAGGTGAACAAAAATTGATGGAAACCTTTTTCTATCTTTTAGCTGTCTCATAATTATTTGTATTGTCAGTGATAACGTGAACAATATTTTTTCTTCAACCATTTTCATTGTTATCTTGAAGGAAAAATAAACTTTTTGCTGTTTTGATGGTCACTAGGCATCTATAAATTTCAAAAAAAGGGTATTCCTTTAGGATAATAAACTAATAAATTAGAAGATTTTGATTTCTCCTATTGAGTAATTGAGGCAATCATTGACCATAATTGTACGTCTCTTCCCATTCATTTTGAAATGTTTCTAAAAGTAGTGACTTCATCCATTGCTATGGATTGCAGATTCAATTTCATGTACCTGCTCCTAGGATTGCATCTATTGCAAGCTGAATTCAATGAGTTAAATTGAATGCTTGCATCATAGAATCATCTGGCAATAGTTGGAAGTTGGAACAACATGTTTTTTACTTCTTTAATATTTAGGATCTGTTTGTACATTCTAAATTTAAAGGAAAGTGGATTTCATAATTCAATGGAGTCAATAGGAATTTGAAGGAATTAGAAAGTGAAGGAAAGTTTTTTTTTGTTAATTTACTTTTCCAGTATTTGTGTATGTTCAAAGATTCAATGAAAAGTAAATATTATAATGTCAAACATAATATAATATAATATACCATTATTTCAAAATATTAAATTACTATTACAATAATATAGAAATAAGTAATTTATGAATGATGTTAATATTATATTATTGTATAATTAGTATATTATTATTGTGGTATTAATAACGTTTTCACTATTGGATAGTATTAATAATGATATTTTCAATGTAAAAATAATTAATTTACATGTAAAATATAAAAATAAATTAGATATCAACATCTTAATTAGAGATTTTATTGAACTGCATCCAATTCCTAAGTGGGAGAGTTGGAATTCAATTCCAAGACTTGTTTTTATACCTTTTTTTTGTTTTAATACTTAAGAAAGTAGGGGAATTACTTTGTGTCACAAGAAATGTGCACAAATATTTTGCTTGGTCAAAAGGGAATTTGATTCCTTGAAAGTGCACAAACCCCTCAGTCAGTGTATATTTGATCCTTTTGTTGTTGCACATTGAGCAAAATAGTCAAGAAGTTTTCCTTTTCTATCAATTGCTTTTTGCTTAGATGATCTAGAATTCATCTTTGCACCGTCGGTTATTTCAATTCATCTTTGACAACCGCCTTCATTTGATTAATCTTCAACTCAACATTCATCAGATGTAAACATTGATGGCAAAGTCCCTTTGCCATCCATTTTAGTTAATGTTTGCTAATTGTTTTTTTCTCATTTGATTAATTCCTGCACCTATAGTTTCTTGCAAGATATGCATGTTGTCTTTGATTTCTTATCAATAACTTTATCACTTTCAATACTAACATGGTTTCAAGTAATGTTAGATTTCATCCTCCTAGATGATATTATTGTTGAAGCTTGAAGATGATGCCATTGAAATTCTATAAATTTAGATATAAAAAATTGTAACATTATAAAAAGCAAATATTTCACTTCTCCACAAGGATTGTTAGAAAAATATAAAAATAATTATTCATATTAAAAGAAAATGATAAGCCACCTTAAAATTGATAGGGTTTGTGAGTGCCTTAAATTGGGAACAAATCAAGAAAATAAATATGTTTGTGAGTGTGATTAGGGTTTGGGTATGTGGGTGACCTCTCATGGAAAGGGGCTGATCTGATCGTTTGGTTCAATTAGTCCCTTGAAATGCGAAAATTATCTGAAGACTGATAAAGGACCGGGCTAAGTCATCAATCCAGTGGGACTGGTCAAAGTGGCCTGTATTAACTGGTTTATAAAACATTGCTATGTACGTCTAGAATCTTTACTTTTTGTGATAGCTTATTTTCTACTCTTGTTTCACTTATTCTTCTTGACGTATGGTACAGTTTTTCCTTTGTATTTATGCCCAATTATTCTTTGATACATTTGAGATGCATATGTTTTGATAGATGAGAGTGGTAATAACAAAGGGATAAGCTAAAAGGAAATTTTATTAGAAATAAAATAGGAGTTGCACCAATTGAAAATAAAATAAGATAAAATCAACTTAGATGGTTTGGTCATATTTCCAAGAGATCAAAGAATGCACTAAGAAGAGGAGAATTAATTAGTATAGAAGAAATTGAAAGAAGTAAATGTATGCCTTAAACTATTTGGTTAGAAATCATAAGAAAAGATTTAAATTTGTGTAATTTACCCAAAAATTTGACCGTAAATAGAAATGTATGGAAGAAAAGGATTTATGTGGCCATCTTACATGGTGAGATTATAATTCAGATTTTTGTATTTGCCACAACTTATGGCTCATCTCTTTCATATTAGCTAACTTAGGATATTAATAACATAAACATCTATCATTTCTTTGCATTCTCACCTTGGTTTGTTCTATATATGTATGCATCATTCAACCATCTTTTCCACCAAAAACCTAAAAAGGTAAAATAAAGCATACACTTGGAAAATTATCTTCCCCCCTTTTGCAACTGTTTGCTTGGGTGTATCACACTCATGTGGGCGGCTGCTTTTGTTTCACTAAAAATAGGAAGTTGCATGCCATATGGTCTTATCCAGGAACTTTATTTACTATTTGGGTTTCTAGTTGTTAAGTACACCATTCTACTGATAGATTTATCAAATTAAAACCGAAGTATTTTTTGCACTCAATAGGGTCTTTGTAAAAACTACTTCCTTGGATAACTATACACCAGTCCCTGAACTTTACATGTGTTGAAATATGGACATTCAATTATTTATTCCATGTGGGGCTATATTTTCAAACAATATGGTTTTACATGCATGGTTTATTCGTGCATGCATTTTTTTCTTGTAGAACAGTCAACTTTTGAGATTTTCTTCAAGAAGATTGGTACTAAAAATCCAAAAGCTTTCTCTCTCTCTTGTTTAATTATGCTGGTAGTTGGCTTTGCCTCATTTCATATGCATCGTAAAAATTGGAAAACGGAAAGCCTACATGATCATTTTCTTTTCGAGCTATATATAATTGGTTTATATTGCAGGATGTTGCATGTTCAACTAGAGCTCTGAAGCAGCTTCAAGGATACATGCTGTATTCATCAACCGAGGGCATGCGGTTGGAGTATCCTTCGAAATTTGAATTACTTGTGGACCAACAATATAGATAAAATGATGATTGTGAATTTTTTTTGTATAATTGAATAGATGCTGAGACTGGAATCCAATTTTCTTAATGCAAATTTAGGTATGCAAAATCACGAATGGGACTTCGCAAGCATGAGAGGACATGAGATCGATGCGAAGCTGAAGACGTTCTGATCGTGTTCTAGATTATGATTTATTTGTTTCGTTGCCATCATCAAGCTAAAAATCATTATCTTTAACTCCATGTTAAGGTACGTATAGTTCAATGTATGCATGCATCGATTCTTGATAGGAGATTATCATCTACTTGAACAGGACTCGCTATGTTATGTGCTTGTGAATTGTTGATAGAGTGATATTTCAGTTTCAATAACTGTGTAGAATTGAAATTAAAGTAATTATGAAAATATTAATGTTGGAGTTGTATAATAAATTATGACTTTGTTTGATATAATTTTTATTTAAATCAAAAATTATTTTTAACGTAATGATGATATAAGGGATTTTTAAGATAACTTTTTCAAAAGGAGTTTACAAAAATGTTTGATACTAAAAATTGAAGAAGTTATTTTTTCATGTTTGTTCTTTGAGTTAAAAAAGTTCAAGTCTATGAGATACAAGATTACGTAAGAATGTACGTAATAACGATGATACACGAGAGTTTATAAGAAGTTAAAATAACTTGATTTTCAAATACACCTTCAGTAGACGATATCCTCATTTTCCACCCAACCCAATCCGCCGAGTGGATGGTGACGAAGAATCACGATGTCCTGTGTAGTCCCACACATGCTTAAAGATTAATATTAATCAACATCACATGTGGAAAACATAACACAAGGTTGTCTAGACAGATATGCATGAAATTAATAAGTCGCGATTCTCCTTTCTTCCGTCAAAAGTCGAATCAATTGGAATGCTTTCCAGCACTTACAATAATGTAATGATCAATCTCCCTTTCTTTTAAAAAAGAAAAGTTGTATTACGGAAATTATTGTATTTCAATATTTTGGAATGTGGTGGTATAGACATTGTAGGCCTTTGTTGCAAAGATCATTATTTTTACAGATACATCAATTTCCATCCATAAAAGCTTTTAGTTTTAATATCATTGAAGTGGTGACTTGTGGTCTTTTTTTAAAACTTTAAAATTTCAGGTTCGAATATTCACTTAAAAAAATATTATTCAAGTTTCTTATAAAATCAATTTTCAGAATTTTTTTTACTTTGAATATTGTAATTTTCAAAAAAGTAAAGCATTAAAATTCCAAGTTTAAAACGTGCCTAGTGTGAAAAGCAGAAGATTATTTAAATAAACAACTCCGGTCCGTCCGGCCTTGCTTTTGATCTCTTGCATGCACCGGCCGTGAAATTTGACAAAATATTGTCGTTGCATTTATATATGACGTGCGCTTCCGATTTTTTTTTTTCAATTCTTAAAATTACTTCTAATATCATTATTACTGTATACAATTATTATCTAAATTATTATACAATTTTAACTTTATCAACAAAACTAATTTTAATTTTAACATTTTTTAACTTTCAAAATTTAAAAAAAACTGCTCATAAACATTACTCATAATAATATATGTGAGGCCCACGTTTAGGTATTGGATTTACGCAGTCCGGATTAATTCGGCTATATATACACTAGAGTACCACCACCGAGATCTCGCTCAAGAGACAGACATATCTACTTAATTAGTACTTGTTCCGTGGTTGGCGATCTTAATTCGGCACCGCCGGCCTTATATAATCAGTCTCGGTACCTCACCGATATATCTATCAGCAGGCATGGCGGGTGCTAAGACCTTGCTAGCTCTCTTGGCCGTCGCTCTGCTCTTCACGTCCGAGGTCATGGCCGCTAGGGAACTGGCTCAGGAAACCGGTGAGATCGACCGTAAATCAATCTCAAAAGCACTACTTAATCGCAATTAATTTTAAGTGATGTGTGTGTGTGTGTATTTATATATGGTACGTCGTCGTCAATATATACGTACGTTTTAATCGATTACATGTACATATATGTATGTATTTATGCATGCAGAAGATGTAGACGTCAACGGCTACGGGCATGGTTACGGACACCATGGAGGCGGGCACTACGGTGGGCACCATGGAGGTGGCGGCTACGGCGGAGGGCACCACGGTGGGCACTACGGTGGGCACCATGGAGGTGGCGGCTACGGCGGAGGGTACCACGGTGGGCACTACGGCGGCGGAGGGTACCACGGTGGGCACTACGGCGGGGGAGGGCACCATGGAGGTGGCGGCTACGGCCACCACGGCTGAGGATCTCGCGTGTGCAGAGGAGACTAGCTACGTGAAACTGCATGCATGCATGCGTTCGTATGTATGCAATATACTAAATAAGTTTGCAGGGTGATCGATGGCTGTGTGAATAAGAGCCAGCTGACATGCGTGTTGTATGCTGGCCGTCGCAAAAATTGTAGCATGTAGTGTTATTGATCTTTTAATCAGCAACTTCTCTTTCACGTATTATTATTTCGTACTGTTATGTATGTGCTTGCCTATATATATGTGTGTGTGTGTGTGTGTGTTATATATGTGCTTGCCCATATATGTGTACACGTATATACGTACAGATCGATATATAGATATCTAGATGTCTTGTTTCAAATTAAGGGAGGGTTTGTACCGTGGATAATTAAATTAAAGGAAATTTAATTTTGTTCAATTTAACTATTTGTATGGATTTTTTCTAACAAAATTCAATTCCTTCATAGAATTGGACGGAATTCATTTAAAATGGGCTTTAAAATTCAATTCCGACCTTCCCTTATGAATTGAGTGGAATCTCTTCGCTTACCCTCTTTCTGTGAGTCATCTTGTAACTTTTGCATTTTTTTAAAAATCAATAGTTAAATTTTAAAATATATTAAATTTTTACTATTTTTAAAATAAAAAATAATTTTAATTTTTTCTAATTCCATCGTACGCACAAATATTAAAATTTCAAATTTTATTCAAATCTATGATATATACAAATACCTCTTTATTAAATTCAATTCCATCTAATTCAATTCTGATTGAGAGATGAATTCTTAATAATTCATTAACGTCTAATTTTATATGTACAAACAAACCCTAAGAGAAAGATTTGTGTATTTGGAAAGTATAAAAAATGATAAGAAATAGTGAAATAATAAATCAAATTTTTCACTATTTTCTATCATTTCTTATACTTTTTAAAAACATAAACCCCTCTTAAGCTACCAATTAAGCACCCTTTTCTTTTTATAAATCCATCCTAAGATGTTATACATCAGACCGAAATCTCCTGTAAAAAATAGCAAAGTACAACGAATGGGGAATATAACCAAGCACTTTGGCCGGCATACTGAAAGATGCAAACCATCTGACCTAATTAATCATTTTAATCTATCCACTTTAATATGTTTGGTGTTTATCGGGGGGACTGTACGTACATGTCTAGCTGCAGCTTAGGTTAAATGCAATTAATCAATGGTATTCTTAGTTTTCATCAAAATCAAGTTAATAGGTTAATCAGATGCTTCTAATATACCATGAAGTAGGTTAATACTAGTATTAGATGCTTAATTAATATTTGAGATATATTCACCCACTTTCATCAAAATCATCTGCGCCACCTTCATATGCAAGTAATTAATATATCATGCATGCATCACCTCTTTTGAAAGGATCGAAAGCACTAATTAATCGTGGGAAGAAAAAGTTACAGATTTTAATTAATATATATATTAAACGGTTTGTTCAAATCTGAACTTTACTTTATAATGATCTCATTCAATTCTCTCGCTATAGTTGGTTTTAAGATGATTTTTTTGTAGAAATACATTTCTCAAGTGTCCTCCTTATATTGTTTAAGCGAAATCTCAAATTGAAGTAACTTATTATGAGACTTGTGAACTTATTCTAATATCATGTAAAAATATACTTTTAAAAAGAGAATCTTTTACAATATAAGTACAAGATCCATTACATTACACTTGATTTGAGACTATTCCAACCTATTTAAATTAATATGATATCAAAGCATGTTTAATAAAGCCACTTGTGTAGGTCAAAAGTGGGGCTTCAAGTGCGTGTAGAATAGCTAGTGTTAAAGAGAAAACCTCACATCAAATATAGTATGATCGAATCTAAACTCTATATATATTATAATAATCTCCTTATCAGTTAATTTTAGAATAAACTTTCAATACTGATCACTGACCGAATCCACTTCTTTGAAAATACGGAACGTGGATTGTTAGGTAACATCGCACCAAATAATTAATTAAAGTACGCACCTGATTATGTACCCTTTAATTTGTCAAAATCATAATATCTTCTAACGTGACAGAATTAATTAAGTTTCCAGTAGGTACCCTTATCATAATGTAATCCCATTGGATAATGTCGACATTAATTGGTCACTATAGAAAACAGTACGTACGTACATTACATACATACATATACATATATATATATATGGAAAAAATGGTTTTATAAATATCTACAAAAATCAGTTCAATAAGTGGCCGTTGGATCAATGTTTAACGATGGAGAGAGAGTGTCTGAAAAAAAACTCCTATCGATTCCACCCGAGTAAAAGCAGTCCTTTTATTTTAATACAAAAAAACTTCACAAAAAGTCACCTACGATTTGCGATTCCTTTTCGTCTTCCCCTTGATTCCTTTTCCCCAATCAAAGTCACCTACGATTCCTCGTCTCCCCGGAGTCTCCTCGTCTTCCCCTCGATCTTTTTAAAGTCATTGAATGGAACACACGTCACTTAGCGTTGGATTTATTGACGAATTACATGTGTGCTTTCATATTATTAAAAGTTGATTTATTAAGTGCATTGATTATACTTTCATTTAACATAAATGAATATTTATTGAGGGAAAAATGTTTGCAACATTTATTGAGGATAAAAGTTAGTTAGACCGACAAACTATTAATTACATTAAATATTTTATTTAATAGTACAAAGTAAAATATGTTTAATCTGAAATGCTACCTTTAATTATCAACCACTCGGTAAACAACAGACAGATGTAAAAGTAAATAAATAATTATATATTCAAGTTAACATTTACAGAGTGATTGATAATTACAGAGTGTTGATAATTATCAATTACTCTGTAAAGTTAATTATCAACAGACTAAGATAATTATCAACCACTCTGTAAAGTTATCAACGTACTTTGAAATTTAAAGTTAATTATCTTAGTTTGTTGGTAATTTAAAAGTCGTAATATGTACACCTTTACAGAGTAGTTGATAACTTTAATTAAATGTTGCAATGTTAACTTTACAGAGTAGTTGATAATTTCAAAGTCTCACTCCTTTATTGTCGCACTTTTAATTAAAGAATCAACCATTCTCGAATTTTCAAAAGCTATTAAATGATAAACAGCAAGTATAATGGCTCGAACAAGACTATTCTGAAATGCAAGGGCTTGATGACCTAGAGTTCAATATTAGAATGGAATGGTCGGCTAGCCATCCCAATGGAGAAGAAGGAAGTGCAAGTCCACACCATGCCATGAAATTTTTTCGAAGGATGATGCATATAATTTTTATAATGCATATGCAATGAAGAAAGGTTATGCTATTAGAAAAAGTTGGTTCAGAAAATCAAAAGGTAGTAGAGAATTAATAGCACGTAATTTTGTTTGTTATAAAGAGTGACATAAGGACATGAATGACAAACGTTGCTCAAGAAGAAATGTGGGCAGACAACAAGTCATCTGAGAGGGTTGTACTGCAAGGTTTTATATGATGCGTAATGAATTAAATGTATGGGTTGTTGAGAAATTTGTCAAGAAGCATAATCATGTTCTTACATCACCTGCAAAATCGAAGATGTTAAAATCTCATAAAAAGATATTATCTGTATCAAAAGGGTTATTAAATACCCTCTTAGAATGTGGCATTCAACCTTCCAAAGCGGCACATGTTCTTTCAAATATGTCACAGCAAAATATTAGTCCTGATCAAGTTATTCGCCTTAACAGGACTAGGTGAAAGAATAACATGGGCAAGGAATGTATGACAGTAGTACAATATTTTCAGCAACAAAGTCATAAAAATTCAAATTATTTCTTTTGTTTTGAATTAAATGAAGATCATACAATCAGAAGTGTCTTCTGGGCAGATGGAAGGGCTCGTAAAGCATATATGAAGTTTGGAGATGTGGTTTTTTTGACACCACTTATAGGACTAATAATTTCAACATGCCTTTTGCACCATTTACTAGAGTAAATCACCACAAGCAGTCCACATTGTTTGGATGTGCTTTACTAGTAGATGAAACAAAAGAAACCTTTCATTGGTTGTTTAGTACATTCTAAACTTGCATGTATAGCAAGAATCCAAAGGCCATTATTACAGATCAAGATCATGTAATGTGTGCAGTTATTCTTGAAGTTTTTCCAGATTCTGTACATCGTTATTGTTCTTGGCATATTAGCTGAAATGTCATTGGTCATGTCCCAAAGATGCACACTAATGTCAACTTCAAGGTTGATTACAATAAATGTATATATGGTGCAAGAACTCCTGAAGAGTTTGAAAAGAAGTGGGAATTATTGACAGTTAAATATCCAACACTGCATGGTAACTCTTGGCTGAATTACATGTATACCATCCAAAAGCATTGGGTTTCATGCTATATGAAAGATATATTTATGGCAGGCATGAACACAAGTCAAAGGTCTGAGAGCGTAAATGCATTATTTGATGGGTATGTACATTCTCATGCTCCTTTTTTCAGAATTTGTTTTCCAATATGATAGAACATTGAAAACAAGACATCAATCTAAGGAACATGAAGACTTAATTACTTTGACAACAAAACCGACACTTTTGTTCTCTACCTCAATTGAAATACAGGTTACTGCAAGTTATACAAGGAAGATATTTTCTGTATTCCAAGATGAAATGAGAAAAGGATTGACGTATTTTAATAAAAAAATAAGCAAAGTAGGTATGCAATATTGTTTTAAAATTTGGAATTCAATGATGGCAAGAAAACCTAAAATAATCAGTTTGAATATGGAGACCAATTATGACGTATGCTGTTCATGTAAGAAATTTGAAAATGAAAGTCTTCTTTATCATCATATCTTTTCTGTATTATGGAAGAAATAGATCACCCACGTACCAATCAAATATATATTGCATAAATGGACCATTCACTACAGATACCACAGTAGCACTATTGATGGACCACCAAATCATGTTGACGGGTATGTTTATTATATTCATCAAAGAATTTTATTTCCACAATTAATGTTGATGAAACATCTTTTTATATTTATCACAAGTTTACTCCTCTCATGAGATGGGACTTATGGTCTAGTGCATTCAAATTGGTGGACACTGCTTTCACTTCAATAGAATAGTACGCACTAGTGAAATCAACTTTTGATGATTTGTTGAATAGAACTGATGAATTTAGTATGCAGTGTACACAAGATGATCAAAGTGGAAATAACCCTACCACAGTTGATTTACCAACTGGTTTTGTGGAGAATGATACATCTACATCAAGAAAAACCAAAGGAAGACCTACCCATTCTCGATGGCTAAAAGCTTCCATTAAAGAAATTAACATACAAAAGAAGAGAAGGATGTGTCATGGGTGTGGGGAACTAGGTCATTACATAACTACTTGCCCTAATGCAGGTACTCGTCAATAAAACAGGGAAGATGATGCCTGAAAAGGAGTAATTATTTTAGTGAGATATATGCCGATGTAACTGTTTTAATCAAATAAACTGATGTAATATATTGAAATATTGAAATTCCTTCAGGTCACGACTTGTGTTGGGTGACATATATCTTTTTAATATATATGTTTAGTTTTGTAGTCATAAAAAATGTGGAGATTGTTAGAGATAATGTTCTCTGATTAATTATCCTTACTGTTTTGATGAAGAATTTATTCTTAATGTTCTATAACAAAACTTATTTTTATCATTTAAGTATGTTTAGTGCACACAGATTCACACAAAGCTTCAAGAGTAACCTTGCTATCATTGTAGAAAACTGTCAAGTGGTTTTCCAATGTTAAAATAAGGTGAAAATACCGTAAAAGTAAAGTAGCGACGAACGGAAGTACCATTTACAGACCCGTCTATAAACAGTAGTTCCATGACTTTACCTTACAATTAGGTGAAAGTACTGTTAATTGAATTATTTAGGTAGTTTTGATTTTCAAATATTTAATATTGATTTAAAAGGGACTTTGATTAAATATTATGTCATATATGTAAGTGATATAACTTTTTAAGATTAGGTATTTAACATTTAAATAATATTGGAAAGAATTAAAAAGGAAGACTTTACTCTACGCGAAACCGTAAAGTAAAAACGTTAAGTTGATGGCCTAACTGTACAACACACGCGCCTAACTTAAAAAGTCACGTGTTAATATTAAAGCGCCGGTCATTTAATACAATCATCCAGTCTTTTAACATAAAACGCTAATTCTCTCATCATGTGTCAACTTAAAATTTCACGTAACATTCTATCGATATTTCACAAACTATATTCATATGTAATACTTATTTAACTAACTATACCCCTTCAAATATAAAGCCAAAGTGTACTAAATATTAAACATACTTAATCTAGTAACTTAAATATTAGGGTAGATTTGATTTTTAATTAATTCAATTTGAATTAAAAAAGATTTTGATTAAATATTAAGTCATAAAATTGAGTAAAATAATGTATTCAACATTTTCACATTTTCTTCAAATCGATTATTTTCCACGTGTTGTTGTGTTTAATTTCATTTAAGTAAAATAAGGTATTTAAGATTTTCAAATAAGTGATATAATTTTTTAAGATTAGGTATTTAACATTTAAATAATATTGGAAAGAATTGAAAAGGGAGACTTTACTCTACGCGAAACCATAAAGTAAAGACGTTAAGTTGACGACCCAACTATACAATGCACACGTCTAACTTAAAAAGTCACTTGTTAATGTTAAAACATTGGCCTTTTAATACAATCGTTCGATCTTTTAACATAAAACGTCGATTCTCTCATCACATGTGAACTTAAAATTTCACATGACATTCTATCGTGATATTTCACGAACTATATTCATATCTAACACTTATTTAAGTAACTATACTCATTCGAATATCAAGCCAAACTGTTCTAAATATTAAACATATTTAATCTACTAACTTAAATATTATGGTGGATTTTTTTAAAATTAATTCGATTTTAATTAAAAAATATTTTGATTAAATATTAAAAATACTTAACCTAAATCAAACATTCGAGTGCTGATTAATTTAGCATTAACTTAAATAATATTTTCAATTATGTTCAAGTAATAAGTAAATAGATAATTAGCAAATATAATTAGAACTTTTAAATTACCATGAGATCATGTTTAAACATTAATTAAGCATTCATCATCAATACAGAATAGTCTTAGAGACATACCCTTAAAACGCCTAACTACTATTCACACACCATGTGTACTATAGAATGCACACGCCTAACTTAAAAAGTCACGTGTTAATGTTAAAACACTGTTCTTTTAATACAATGTCCAGTCTTTTAACATAAAATACTGATTCTCTCATCACATGTGAACTTAAAATTTCACATGACATTCTACTGAGATATTTCATGAACTATATTCATATGTAGCACTTATTTAAGTAACTATATCTATTTGCATTACTTCTCTGAAATGTTCTAAATATTAAACATATTTAATCTACTAACTTAAATATTAGTGAGGATTTTATTTTTAAATAATTCGAATTTAATTAAAAAAAATTGATTAAATATTAAAAAAACTTTACCTGAATCGAACATTCGAGTGCTAATTAATTTAGCATTAACTTAAATAATATTGATAGTTATGTTCAAGTAATAAGTAAATAGATAATTAGCAAATATAATTAGGACTTTTAAATTACCATGAGATCATGTTTAAACATTAATTAAGCATTCATCATCAATATAGAATAGTCTCAGAGACATACCCTTAAAATGCCTAACTACTATTCACACATCATGTGTACTATAAAATACACACGCCTAACTTAAAAAGTCACGTGTTAATGTTAAAACACTGTTCTTTTAATACAATGTCCAGTCTTTTAACATAAAATGCTGATTCTCTCATCACATGTGAACTTAAAATTTCACATGACATTCTAGTGTAATATTTCATGAACTATATTCATATGTAGCACTTATTTAAGTAACTATATCTATTTGCATTACTTCTCTGAAATGTTCTAAATATTAAACATATTTAATCTACTAACTTAAATATTAGTGTGGATTTTATTTTTAAATAATTCGAATTTAATTAAAAAAAATTTGATTAAATATTAAAAAAACTTTACCTGAATCGAACATTCGAGTGCTAATTAATTTAGCATTAACTTAAATAATATTGATAGTTATGTTCAAGTAATAAGTAAATAGATAATTAGCAAATATAATTAAGACTTTTAAATTACCATGAGATCATGTTTAAACATTAATTAAGCATTCATCATCAATACATAATAGTTGACAATCTCCCCTTTTTTGATGATCACCAAATTAATTTGATGTTGTAATTATCTATTTTTTTCATTTTTAATTTTCAAATTTCAATTAATTTGATGTTGTGTTTTACTTTTTCACGTTCTTAAAACACTTAAAGTTAAGAATTTTAAGTGTACTAATCTATTGTTTTAAGTGTACTTATCTATTGTTTTAATTTTCAACTATATGTCTCCATTGTTGTCATTATTCAACAAAGTATTGGGGTTAGAGAATAATTGTAAGCGTTCAGACAGATAAAATTAATAAATCCACCTTTAACTGAAAAGATAAATATGATAAAAACTTAGCATTACAATTCAATCACTTATACAAACAAGAGTTCCAATCATTTAGCATTACAATTCAATAAGAAATCAGAAAAGTACAAGTTATATTTGATTTCTCCTCTGATTTTGAACAGTACTGATTATAGTTTCTGAAATTTGTCAACCAATTTGTTCTCTTAATTGTGTAATATAGGCAACCTCTACAGGAGATAACAAATCTTGTCCGATCGAAGTATGTGTCTGTTCACTTGTTGATTGTTGCTATATCTCCGTAACTGGTGCCTTAGAAATGAATTTCTTATATTCCGCCACTGTAAAAGATATTGTCTTGAAGGATTTTCTCGGCCACTGATTGACATCATATCCTGTGTCCAATATCAATTTGACAAGACTGATTTCATAAAATAATTTTGAAAGTCTGTACTGTATGGAATCCAAAAATAGTGTGCATCAATTCAGTTTTATTTTCTGTTTTACAGCATATGTAGCATATAAACAAATTCTCTCAATATGTTCACTATGCCCTTTTTTCTGAAAAATCTGTGCTTGCAGAATTTTGGCTATAAATTTGGCTTTTCCATTAAGATGTTCAAGATACTGTAATCTGCTATGTGAATGAGGGGTTCTTACTATCGAACTGATATTCCAATCTAGCAAGTTCAAAGATATTCTAGTTAATTGTACACCCTCATTTGTCAATTTAAGAGTATCATATACCAACTAAGGAGTGTTTTCAAAAACAGTCTTATCTATATTGGTAAATAATGTACCCTCCTTAACATGTAAGTTAGCATAAAATGCAGCAATGACTTCTTTGAATACATCTAACTTACAATTTGTTGGTATAATATCTAGCAAACTTTGAAAGTTTAAGAGATCTTTAATCTCTTGTAAATATTTGAAATTTACTGGTCTTTCGTATAGTATCTCATAATTCAAAATTTTATTATAATTATCCAGACATTCCTAATTTCTAAAATATGGATTTTCTACTGACATACCTTCCTCAAGAAATGAATGAGAAATACTTGGCAAATCTTCAACATTCTCTGTCTGTGACTGATATACAACCAATCTCAAATTATCTTCATTCTGCACTTGTGAAGTCTTTTGTTACTGATTGACATACTCCTCTTCAACTTGCAAATCAAGAGATTCTTCTATGGCTTATTCATTTGAGATTGTTGGAGGACTATAATGCTCTTCCATTAAATCTGAAATGTGATGTTCTACAACTTCCTCCACAATTTGTATATCAACTGACACATGCTTAGAAACTGGTTCTTGTATATGTTGTAACTGTAATATTTCTTCAACTTGTTCCTATGCATCAGTCCAAACATTTGCATCATTTTTATTTATCTTCAGGTTCTGCAAATATTCACCCAATGTCTGATAATCAGTTGTGTCAGAAACTTCTTCTTGTTCTTTCGTAGAGACAGATAGTGCAACCTACTGTGATTTTAAGTTTCTCAAAATGTCTTCAATGCTGCCCATGTGATCTTTTGATGAACTGTCTATCTCTATAAAAACTGTTACACTAACAATTATAAGTATACCATCTGATTCATCATTAATTCCAGTATACTTTTCACACTGTAGTGGAATATTCATTATCAAAGCATATTCTTGCTTCAATTCAAAAGATGATAAAAATGTTTTACCTATCCACAAATCTTCATTTTCATCGTCACTGCTAGCAAACTTAGAACTGCTACTCCAACTATCTAAACTAACTACTTCAACTTGTTTCTGTGCAGTGGTGGCTTTAAACCAATCTTCAAACTCTTCAACCCTACTTTTAAGGGTGAACCGTTTTGAAATTGATGGTTATAGACGGATGGGTTTAGTCTTCTTAGGCTTTGAAGCGGGCTTCTTATGTCTCCTTTCAGCAGCTCTTGAAAACTCTCCTATTTCAAACGTACTGAGCGGTGTCATGGAATTAGCAAATGATTTTAACACATATTGCTCAGCACACCTGATATTGTGTATTTTTTCTCCTTGCGACCGTAATCGTAGTCGCCAATTCTCTGTTTCTACATTTTTCTTCTTCTCAGCAACAACTTCAAAAACCTTGGGAGAGAAGTCATACCTCAACTTCAATAGCTCTATCTCTTTGTCAATTTTGACCTGTCATGTATGCAGGAGTAGCGGTGGAACTTGAATGGTCTTCTTCCCGCATGCCATTGCTATGTTACTGTGAGTGAAGCTTCTTCTCCAAGTGACGCACCACACAGTTGCTCAGGAAGACTAGGGCACAGCGCATTACGAATTTAAGCCTTATATATGCTTAGAGATTAGGGGTTAAAGTTGTTAGATTTTTATAATCAGATCTTACCATAAAGATATTTGCTATTCAATACTACCGTTAGTCCTTAACTAAAGTTGTCACATGTAATTTACATGATGAAAGAATCGGCGTTTTGTGTTAAAAGATCGGACGATTGTATTAAAAGACCAATGTTTTAACATTCACACGTGACTTTCTAAGTTAGGCGTGTGCATTCTAAAGTACACGTGGTGTGTGAATAGTAGTTAAGCGTTTTAAGGGTATCTCTCTGAGACTATTATGTTTTGATGATGAATGCTTAATTAATGTTTAATCATGATGTGATGGTAATTTAAAAGTCGTAATTATATTTGCTAATTATCTATTTACTTATTACTTGAACATAGCTAGAAATATTATTTAAGTTAATGCTAAATTATTTAACACTATACTCATTCGATCCAGGTTAAGTGTTTTTGATTATTTAATCAAAATCGATTTTAATTAAAATCGAATTAATTAAAAAAATCCACCATAATATTTTAAGTTAGTAGATTAAATATGTTTAATATTTAGAACAATTCGACTTGATATTTGAATGTGTATAGTTATTTAAATAAGTATTAGATATGAATATAGTTCGTGAAAAATCACGGTAGAATATTACGTGAAATTTTAAGTTTACACATGATGAGAGAATCAGCGTTTTGTATTAAAAGACCGAATGATTGTATTAAAAGACTGACGTTTTAACATTAACACGTGACATTCTAAGTTGGGCGTGTAAAGTTAATGTCTTTACTTTACGGTTTCGTGTAAAGTTTTCCTTTTCAAATCTCTTTTAAATATATGACATAAATCACTTATTTGAAAATCGTAAATACCTTATTTTACTTAAATATATTACATAATATTTAATGAAAATCTCTTTTAAATCAATATTCAGTAATTGAAAATCAAAACCACCCAAGTATTTCAATTGACGATAGTTCCATGTGTCACTTCTTTCTTTTAACGGTACTTTCGTAAAATCCTTGAGAAATGCAAAAATTAAATACTTCCCCTAGAATAGTGCATATATAATTGAAATTAAACACAACGACACGTGAAAAACAATCGATTGAAAAGAACATCAAATTAATTGAAATTTAAAAATTGAAAATGAAAATAATAGATAATTACAACATTAAATTAATTTTGTGATCATCAAAAAGGGGGAGATTGTTAAGTATTATGTATTGATGATGAATGCTTAATTAAACTAATCATGATTTTATGGTAATTTAAAAGTCATAATTATATTTGCTAATTATCTATTTACTAATTACTTAATCATAACTGAAAATATTATTTAAGTTAATGCTAAATTATTTAACACTATACTCATTCGATTCAAGTTAAGTGTTTTTAATATTTAATCAAAATATTTTTTAATTAAAATCGAATTAATTAAAAATACAATCCACCCTAATATTTAAGTTAGTAGATTACATATGTTTAATATTTAGAACATTTCAGCTTGATATTGGAATGGGTATAGTTACTTTAATAAGTGTTAGATATGAATATAGTTCGTGAAATATCACGGTAGAATGTCACGTGAAATTTTAAGTTTACACATAACGAGAGAATCAACATTTTATGTTAAAAGACCGGACGATTGTATTAAAAGACCAATGTTTTAACATTAACACGTGACTTTTTAAGTTAGGCACGTGCGTTGTATAGTTAGGTCGTCAACTTAACGTCTTTACTTTATGGTTTCGCGTAGAGTAAAGTCTCTATTTTCAATTCTTTCCAATATTATTTAAATGTTAAATACCTAATCTTAAAAAATTATATCACTTATTTGAAAATCTTAAATACCTTATTTTACTTAAATGAAATTAAATACAACGACACGTGGAAAATAATCGATTTGAAGAAAATGTGAAAATGTTGAATACTTTATTTTACTTAAATTTATGACTTAATATTTAATCAAAATATTTTTTAATTCAAAATGAATTAATTAAAAATCAAATCCACCCTAATATTTTCATTAATAATTTTACAAATTATAAGAATATTTCACAATTAAATTGAAGATAGATTTAATACTTAAATCAATTAGTTGAAAATATAAAATACAAAACCACACAAATATTTTAGCACTTCATCAAAAATTTAA
>JAMKPZ010002936.1:0-29578 GCA_024699675.1 Amphibolis antarctica
CTCCTTCCGCGCCTCAACTCCGCCGTCTCCGCCTCTCGCGTAGGAAGATACTTCAAGCTGTCCGCTCGTAACGCCACGTTCACAACAGAACTCCGCGCCGGCACCGCCACGTTCTTGACCATGGCCTATATCCTTGCCGTCAACGCCTCCATCATTTCCGAGTCCGGCGCCACCTGCTCCATTGCCGACTGCGACAATCCGTCCCCCACCTGCAAGTTTCCTCCCGTCGTCGACCAGGGCTACTCGTCATGCGTCGACCGTGTGCGCCGCGATCTCATAGTCGCCACAATTGCGTCCTCCGTCATAGGGTCCGTCGTCATGGGCGTCCTCGCCAACCTACCCATCGCCCTAGCCCCCGGGATGGGTATGAATGCCTACTTCGCCTACACTGTCGTTGGCTACCACGGTTCCGGCAACCTACCGTACAAGACCGCCTTAACCGCCGTGTTTCTCGAGGGCCTCATCTTCGTTTTCGTCTCCGCCATCGGGTTTCGCACCAGGCTCGTCAAGTTCTTTCCCAAGCCCGTTCGGATCTCGTCCACCGCCGGGATCGGGCTGTTCTTGGCTTTCATCGGACTGCAGAACAACCAGGGCGTTGGGCTGGTCGGGTACAGCTCGTCGACGCTCGTCACGCTCGCCGCTTGCCCCCGCGACGCGCGTGTAGCGCTGGCGCCGGTCGTGTCCGACGCCAATGGCACGGTGTCTCTGCTACCCGGGGGAACTGTGTCCGGCGCGATCATGTGCCTTCACGGAAGGATGGAGTCGCCCACGTTTTGGCTGGCAGTCGTGGGTTTCGTCATCATCGCTTTCTGCCTGTCCAAGAACATCAAGGGCGCCATGATCTACGGCATAGTGTTCGTCACCGCCGTGTCGTGGTTCCGACACACCAGCGTCACGGCCTTCCCTGACACCCCCGACGGCGACAGGGCCTACCAGTACTTCAAACAAGTCGCGGACGTGCACAAGATCGAGTCGACAGCGGGAGCGCTGAGTTTCTCCGGCATGGGCAAGGCCTTCTTCTGGGAGGCCCTAGCGACGTTTCTTTACGTCGACATGCTGGACACCACGGGGACGCTCTACTCCATGGCCCGCTTCGCCGGCTTCGTGGACGACGCGACGGGAGACTTCGAGGGGCAATACTTCGCCTTCATGTCGGACGCGTCGGCTACCGTAGTCGGATCGCTTCTGGGCACGTCGCCCGTGACGGCGTTCATCGAGTCGTCGACGGGGATCAGGGAAGGGGGACGGACGGGGCTGACGGCGCTGACGGTGGCGGGGTACTTCCTGCTGGCCTTCTTCTTCACGCCGTTGCTGGCGTCGATACCGGGGTGGGCGGTAGGGCCACCGCTGGTACTGGTGGGGGTGATGATGATGCGATCTGTGGTGGAGATCGATTGGGAGGACATGCGGAAGGCGGTGCCGGCGTTCATGACTCTTGTCCTCATGCCCTTGACGTACTCCATTGCCTACGGCGTGATCGGTGGGATCGGAACATACATTGTTCTGAACGTCTTGGACCGAGCAACTACCCTCCTGTTCTCGAAAAAGTCCGACAGCGATGCCAACGGTCGTTCGGTACCGGTTGAAGTATAATTTTCGTCAACCGTTCGATCTTTTTCTGTTTCGTGGACTATTATAGTCGGGTAGAATTTGTATTGTTTGAAGTTAGTAACTTATAATGTTTTTATTAAATAAATACGTAAATAGTAATTATGATAATTTCTTTTAAATAACAAAAATAATCTTATCTTTAATAATTTTTATTAATTTTATAAGTTCATTTCTCTTACATCCAAATAATCTTTCACCTGAATTTACATTTTGTTTCAACTTGATCTCCATGTCACATCTTCGAATATGTACCACCCTGCCCTATTGTCAAACGTTGCCTATGCATCACTTCGTCGGTGGTTACGTATTTTTATACATTGGAAGCACAGTTTGAAACTGTCAACGTACAATTAAGCTAGCTCGGTGATAAAAGTAAAGCTATAAATCATTTATTAATATGAACTTCTCCCAGTAGAAGCATCCAAATCTTTTGCAAGCTACATAAGTTGAGAACTTGTGTTGACAAATCTAACGAAGATAGATGGGGAAGAGGTACGTACGTTGATTAAAATAAATGTTTATTTGTAGACCTAGATGGAACAGTACAATGCAAAGTAAAAGTTTGCAAACCACAACTATATACTCGCCATCAAACTGGGAAGAATATTGATGAAGATGAAAAATGGAAATCACAAGTACGTACGTACAACTTGAATATGTTGTATGTATGTATGTGCCCAAAATAAAGAATAATCATCAACTTAATTAGCTTGGGTCATAAGTTGTTAGAAAAGGGGTTCGATCGATTTCAATTATTATTATTATTTTATTTTAGATCATTCGATCTCACGTACCACTACAAGAAAAATAAAGTGGCAAATGAATCTGACACTATCTGTATGAATTTTCATAGATTTTTTATTTTTTATGAAAAAATCCTACGATGAGGGATCTATAATCCTCTAGTAACAGATCGATGAATTCGTCATTAAATGTAAGAAGTGGTGGATTAATTTGTCACCATTTTTATGAATTGTCATGGATTTTTTTATTTTTATCAACAAATTAAGTCTTACAATGAAGTGACGAATACTATAATCATTTGGTGACGAATTGCTATCATCACAATTTGTATTTAGTAACGAACCTATAGATTTGTCATTATATGTTGACACCTAATGTCATATTGACATCTGTTATTCTCCTTACAGTTACAAATGTTACATGATTTAATGATAGATGCATTTATCACTATATAGATAAAAAAGTGATGAATTACATGATCCAACACTCTAGAATTAGGAATTCGTTGCTAAATACAACAAATAATTATAAATCACGTCCTCACTATTTCTATTTTGTCCGTCACTATATGTGCATCCTAAGTGACAGATACAATAATTTCTCAATAATCACTATCATAGTGCATCGTATAATAACATATGATAAAGACTTATAACGATGGTCTTAAGGCTTTTAACGATGGAAAACTGATTTTCTTGTAGCGTACCATTGTTCAAAGACCTCACTGATGAAGAATTAAGCATATATTTCATGTAGATATTAATTAGACAAGATGTATCTGTTTGCCTTAATGCAACAATGCAGGACTATCCATGGTTGTGACATTTACGCTACAGACGCTTAAATTTTAAAGGCTTGAATGGGCCAGAGACTTGACCCAGACTCATTCACTTGAATGGGCTTTATGTAGGGCAAAAATAAAAGTCAGTCCATAGTATTATTGCTGGAATAGGTACTGCTCCTGCAGTTGCCGTTAAATATATGTCCTGGTTCTGTGGAAAGAGTGCAAGTCTTTCCCACAAGTCTAATCATTCTCTGCATACTTCAGCCATATGAATGAGATTTTCTTATTCGGATCTTGTACTGGGTATATATATATATATATATATATATATATATTACTTTTAATTTTTAAAAATATTTTTAATTTAATAATAATATACATATTTCTTAATCTACTCATTTCATTTTTAAAATTACTCTTTTTTTCCTTCGATCTTAAAATAATTTTCTTATAAATCATTTTTAACGTTGCTAGAAATTAAGAGTGAAAAAAAAAAAAAATCTTTCCAGACATCTTGACTTTTTAGTCTTTGTTGTCAGGAGATAATATCTGTACGTTTGTTTCATTCACTTTTTTAAAAAATTTACACAACCATTATTTTTTCGTGGTAAACAATTTTTTTAAAGGAAGATATATATTAATAAAAATGTGATTGCATATTATCGATATGTACACTTATATCTTACAATAATTGCAATAAAAATGACCTATGTTTCATTTTGATATTTTCTAATTTTCTTTTAACAAGAAAAGATATTAATAATACTCGAATAAAAATAAGTTACATGTTATTTTGATATTTTCTTATTTTTAATAGTAGGAGATTTTCAGTCATGTGGTCGAGGAAAAGTTGTGTACAAGAGAAGTTAATTTTATTTTTTCTGCTATGGTAAAGTAATAATGGTGATAGTAAATGAAACAGTAAAGAGTTTAAAGTTATACCTTATTAATAATACTTACTGTACAAAGTTGCGTAAATAAACTTTCAAAAAACTAAAACAAATAATACCATGCATTACCATCACTCTTGTCGGCAAAATTACCCCTTTTTATTTTGATATCCAAGCTAAGTCCTTCTATTTTGACATAACGTATTTTACCATAAATACCAAAAAGTTAAGAAAACCAGAATACCAACACATACAAGCTTCGCTAAAAATCACTCTACGATGACATGAGAGATTTCAAGGTAATTTTATCCTATTTTTAAAAAGTACTTTTTTTTTCATTTACTATAAAAAATATTTTTTTCTACTCTCTAAACTTAAAAAACTATTTAACTGTTACTAAACGAAGCCGTATGAAGTTTGAACTCTCTTTTATTTATTCGTTGTCGGACTATATAAAGCACGACAAATTACATGGTAGAGACCTTTTCACTATTTTCCAAACACCGTACAGCAAAACATGCAACAAACAAGTCGATCGCTCGATCTTTCCTCCCTTGACGTTTTGTTTTTTCTTCTCTTCACTCCTCGATAATTAAACCCATAATTTTTAACACAAAGACATAATACTTCACGTTGATTGTGTTTATCTTTGTATTTTGATACTGTATAATTACAATTTTTATTGTATATTATAATATTTTATAACATATTTATCAAATAATTTTTATATTTTTTATTATTCGTAAAATTAAACTAATATCATTATTCTTTTATCATGAATAATATATTTTATCATAAATTATAAAATTTAATTTATCTCCTAAAAAATCTAGACAAAAGAAGGTTGCCAACGTAAAAAAAGGACCACTCCAAAAAAGCACACACGGTGCCTGGCTCCCATGCATTCCAAAGCCGGCAAGTACAATAATAAAAACCTTCAGACGTTCTACGAACCGGTGTGTGGTCGAGGGAGTGGGCACTTCGGAACCCGGCCGGGACCGGATCGGAAAAGATCTCAATCAACCCCGGTCTAAGCATTTTCTCTCATTCGAACCCTCACCTGAATACTCGCCTCCGCCACCGCCATCTCCTGGTGCAGACGGTTCATCTCCACCGCCGCCACCGGCTTCCGACCAGCCCTTCCTTCTCCTGGTTTAGCCCTCCCCTTCTACAGCCTCCCCAACACTCCCTCGGTCTGATCGGTCGGTACGGACCGCTCCCGGATCGGTGTCGGTTCGAACAGACCGGACAGGTCGAGACCGGGAGAGAGGGATATGAGATCGAAGGCGTTGAGCTCCCTCTTCTCCTCCACCTTCACTGCCGCCTTCTTCGCCGCCAAATCCAATTCGCATTCCATCTCTCTTTCGCAGTGGAACCTCGACAACTCCGCCATCTCCTCGGAGCAGAGGCCCTTGGCGAACCAGGCATCCTTGAGTATGTCGTCGACGGTGATCCTCGTGGAAGGGTTGGTGTCCAGGAGGCGGGAGATGAGGTGCTTCAGCTCGTCCGACGCCCATTCCGGACATTTGTATTCTCCGCGGTAGATCTTCCTGTACATGGCCATGAGATTGGCGTCGTTGAAGGGGAGGTACCCGGCGACGAGCGTGAAGAGGATGACGCCGCAGGACCATAAGTCCACCTTCGCCCCTTCGTAGCCTTTCTTGATTAGTATCTCCGGGGCGACGTATGCCGGCGTGCCGCAGAGGGTGTGGAACAGCCCGTCCTGCCGCATCTGCTCGCGGACGGCGCTGAGCCCAAAATCGGAGACTTTGAGGTTGTCATTCTCGTCGACGAGGATGTTCTCCGGCTTGAGGTCCCGGTGGTAGACCCCCATGGAATGGCAGAATCCCACGGCGGAGATGAGCTGTCGGAAGTAGTTCCGGGCGTCGTCCTCGGAGTGGCGTCCCTTGGACTCGAGCCTGGTGAACAGCTCCCCGCCCTTCACGAATTCGATGACCAAGTAGATCTTGGTGCGGGTGGCGAGCACCTCGTGGAGGCGGACGATATTGGGATGCCGGAGCTGGCGCATGATGGAGATCTCACGCACGATGCTGCCGAAGTTTCCGTACTTGAGGACCTTCTGCTTGCCGAAGCACTTCACAGCCACTGCCCGGCCGGTTTGGATCTCCCGGGCGTGGTAGACCGTAGCGGACGCGCCGCAGCCGAGGAGCCTTCCCAGCTCGTACTTGTGGAAGATGACCTTCTTCCCGCCGCCGGTACCATCTCCAGAATACGACATTGGTGGCCTTCGACGGAGCGCCGTCGCACATGCAAGGAATTAACGGCGCACCGCCCTAGACGTTACGGTTCGTGAGAAACCCGGTCGGTTACGTGTTTAATTTTGCGGGAAGATGATGATGCGGCAGGAGAGTCGAATGAATGGGTTTATAAACAAGAGCTTTTGGTCTGATGCAAGTCCGGCTCGGTTTAGTTATCCGGTTGAATCACACATGTTTGACGTTTTTTTTTTTGAAATTTCCGAACAACGTTTTTATTTAAATTATTATTTTAGAAAAAGTGAAACTTCACATCTAAAAGCATAAATTTTAATAAAAGAACTTTAAATCAGTAAAATATTACTTGAAAGTTGAAACTTTCTGAATAGCAAATGACATCCGGTGAAATAGAATTTAAGTTTTTTTTAAAATTATATGGTTTTATGATTTAAATTTTTAATATAATTTTTTTAGAATAGAATGTTAAAATTATTCGATAAATATTATTGTATATAGTTATAATATATAATAAAAAATAATAATATACGATAAAAAAATGTTTAAACAAATGATTTTAAAAATATACTTGTGGAATATGCGAATGATACAGGTTTTGTTTAATTTTAATTGAAAAATTAAAAATAAAAATAATTTTATTGAAATTTTAAGGTAAATGATGTTAAAATATGAAAGTTTTCATATTAATGTTGACATCGTTTACTTTCTTTGTTTTCAATTTATAAAATATGAAATTTTTATTTTTAATTTATTTTTATTATTATTAAATATATTTATTTTTTTCTTTTATGTTAAAATCTTTTAAAAAAATTACTTTTTTTTCGTTCTGGGAGTGAAAAAAATAAAGTTAGCGAACGATTCCATGAAAAATTATGAAAAAAATTTGAGTAACTTTATTTCAAACACGACCGTAAGGCCATACCGGCGAAATTTCCAAAGAAAAGGACAGTGGACGAACAGGTGTTACAGGTCAGGTCACCGGTGCTTTATTGTCCGGCGGAGAAGAGAAGGAAGTGAGGAGAAGACACCTGACAACTGAACTTTTAATTCTCACATTGTTAATAAACACATTCATCGTATTAATTACCAATTCCTTAGCAAATTCTAAGGTGTCTTTGTTTTTAAGATGAAATTAGATAAAGTAAGGTATATTTTTTTTAAAAAATATAATTTATGATAATAATAATTTTTAACATACGATATTAAATTTATTTCATAAATATAATGTATACTCTAACGGTGTACAGTATTTCCGCTCTTGCTGACACGTCTTCAACCTTTATCGTCTCTTTTATCAAAAAAAAACACGTAATTGGAGGCGTGATACGGCATCCGGTGGTGGGTCCATCGTTTCTTTTTCACCGTGTATACCTCGACATTATAATATAATAATTTATACATAAGATATGCTACCGTCTTTTTTAATTAGACCGTACAGTAGAATTCAATATGATAAATTTGAAAGGGATTTTAGATTGATCTTTTATGTTTTTTTAGTATGATACGTGAGTTGGTACGGTATGACGTAAAAATAATTTTTAAAATTTTTATATTTATTTAAATATATTTTTTAAAATTGTGTACATTATCTTATTTTTAACTATTTTTTAGTATTTATTAAATATATTAATATTATATTAATTTTTAATAAAATAATATATAATTAAAAATTAAACAATACCTAACTTTGCATGAATCGAAACAAGTTCAAAAAGACTGTGCTTGGACTTTATGAAAAATTGTATAGGGTTTATGAAAAATTTAGGTCATATCAATCGTCCATTAACATCTCTGGTCTTTTTTTTCTTGTAATTTTCTAAAAAAGTCAAATGCAATTACTGCTGAAGTAAAAGGCGAAGATATTCCACCCCGTTGAGATGTTACTGCCGTATTGAAGAATCTTTACGTGCAAAGATGGATCATTTAAGTTTTATTTGTTTTATTTTTAATTTTGTATACATTTTTAATATCATTATTATTATATAAATTCTAATATATAAAATTATATTACTCTAATTATCATGTAATTTTATCTTCATTTATTTTATTAATTCTAACTCTAGTTCTATTCAACCATCGAAGATGGTTGGAAATAAGACTTTAGTATTTAGATAAGTAAATATAAGGAAATGAAGTTTATAGAATTTTTAGGATGCGTAGTATATATATTTTAACAAATGATATAATAAAAATAAATCTTTTCATTATAACCAGTAGAAGAGAAAATAAAAAAAAAATTTCTCACCTCAAAAATTATACCGACCTAAAAGAAAAATTTCTGGTTCACCTAATAGATAAACTTTGCCGAACAAAATCATAATATTACAATAAACAAGAATTCCTCCCTTTTGATTGCTTAAAGGTGTGTTTACTTCCAATTCTATCTATTATGAGCTCAATTTTAACCATCGTGAAAAATTAGAATTAAAAATAATAAAATAAATAATATTAAAATTATATAATAAAAATTTATATAATAACGATAATATATACAAATTTATATAAAATTACGTAAAACTTATACAAATAAGACCTACTTATTATTCTTTTTGCCAGTAGCTCATTGAACATGCGCTGATCAGGGACATGTTGGTCGCAGAGAAGAGAGATGGGAAAGAAGAGAAGATTCACGTGGTTAAGGGGTTCCCGAGGGAGAGATATCGGATAAGATCGGCGCGTGGCATGCCAGCGAGGGCTTAGACGCAAGCGCGGGCGGCGGGCACCAGCAAACGGATGGTGTTCTGTAGAACCCACAGTACTGCGCCTTCAGACGCACGTCGTCTTCTGATAATTATTATTGTTCTGGACACCACGACAGCGCCGGCCCGGCCCGCAGCAGTGTAGGAAAAAACCTAGGGCTGACGCTTTTTGTTTTTTTTTGGTTGGCAAGCCGTCACGAATCATTCGTTGGGAACGGTATTAGTGGATTTAGCTGTTTGAGGCCTTTTGGAAATTCGAACTTTGCATCGTTTTCTTCCCCTCGCGAAGGGCATCAATCTACCACCGAACGGCATTGTTATGGTCCGACCAGCTCGTATATATCAACACCGGACGGGATAACATTTACGTCGTCAATTTTCGTTAATTTTAAAAGTTAGATATAATTAAAGTTGAAATTAATTTGATAAATTAAATTAAATTTATATAATAATTAAGATAATAAAAATTTATATGTTAAAATTTATATAATAATAATATTATTAAAAATAATTTTAAAAATAGATTGAAGTCAACCTAAATGAAGGCCATCCTTTCTATTCATTTTCCTCCTAAGCACTCACCCTTCTCCATCGGTAGAAACCCATGTCTTTCTACCACTCTCTCACGTATCTTCATCTTGATTGAGGTCAACTTCTATGTACACTCTTAATATCATTATTATAATATAAATTTTAATATATATCATCTTAATTATTATACAATTATAATTTAATTTAAAAAATTAACTCTAATTTCAATTCTATCCAACTCTCTACAAATACACATTGCATCAAAGCACATACGACTTTAGGGTTAATCGTTTCTGGGATATTCGAGAGCCAACTTCCAAAGATTTGGTATGATCCGTACTGTGGCAAGCTACATCAAACAAATCTTTTCGCACGTAAGAGAATAAAGATGCCAAAACAGCTGTTAATCTTCTACCCTACTTTTCAAAAAAAAAAGACTTCAATTAGAAACATTACCATAAAAAAGCCGGTGATCTTTGTGCGTGTCAAACAATTCCATTTTAATAAAAATAAAATTTTTATAAAGACACGTGAAATATATAATAAGAGGAACAAAAAATAAATATCATGGTTTCACCTGATCGTCTGAATGCCGATCATGCCACATATAAACGGTCGGATTCGTTCAATTATAAGTTACGCTTGCTCATTTATGAGCATAAAAGGCAGAGCACACTGGAATCATTTACAGAACGGTCAAATGTAAGTCTGAAAGTAGCACAACTTTCACAAACGCGACAGTTTTTAGGTATGGTCCCCCACCTTAAGGCGACTAGCACTTCAGGCATAGATATGAATGTATGATTGACGGTAAATGAGATTTACGTGTATTAAAACAACTGCTTCAGAGTGTAGTACCATTTTTGTCTTCTGTTCTACAGCCAAGAGTGTACCATGTTGGGGTGATGCACTAAGCATCCTGATGTGCCAATTCAGATGGATATGCAGCTTTGGTTGATTTGCATGCATGAATATAAGTGCATATGTCGGTCTTTTCAAAAAATTTCTCTGCATTCACCAAAATCACAGGGGCATACTCGAAGACCAGCTTTTTGCACTGTTCAATGATGAATGAAGAGTTTAACTTTAGAAGAATTCCTAGAAGAGTAGACAAAAATTCTTACAAAGTGTGAAACGTATTCACCAATGGTACATAACCTCATCGATATTCCTTATCTTATTAGATTTACAAGGAAAGAAGTGCTGGATTTAAGTCTTTAGTAGAAATAATGCTAATATTAAAAAAATTGTGAAACAAATTCCACCAATGTATTTGATTACAGAAATTAGGAGAGAGCAGAGAGGTTATTCCGAATAAAACATCACCCAAAATCAAGGTTGGAACGTCTAAAAAGATTCTCACAATTCATACATACCTGTTGAGTGTACTCTTCCACTGTGTTGCATAACTTCAGAAGTGTCTCAACTATCTCCAACTGGACCACGTTAACAAAAATCATGCTTGTAATCAGTGTGAATCAACACGTGCTTAAAGAACAGTAAACATCCAGAAAGATGTTCACGAAAGAAAAATATGATTAACCACTTCTGCACAATGTTGATGACAGTTGAATAACATAGCATGCGTATTGAGATGCAAGATGAGCAATATACACCCACTAGAAATTACCAAGAAGTGAATAGCAAAAATATAAAAATTGTAAAATTTGAAGATAACTCGGAAAAAATAAACCAAACATGAAAAATAGCACGAGATGATTTGAAAAGAATAGGCATTCTAATAAATATATCAGATAGTTGAAGGTGAAAAGGCTAACTCATACATCCTATCACAATAATGATAAGAAGATGAAATTCACAAAAATTATATGCGTAGGAGGAGGCATGGCCACCACAATATACATAATAGGCAAAACACCGGTGGATAAGAGGAAAAAAATCAAGGTTTGATTGTTACTAATACTCACTAATGTTAGTTTAGACTTACACACAGAAAATTTGGTGAGAAATGTCCCTCATGTATGCCGAAAGCTTCTATCACATAACTAATTAAAGAGGGTTTGTCAATTCTAAAAATGGTCACCTGGCTAGAACCCATGGAATCCACATAATCAACACAGCACCCCAAAAACCAGCAGAATAATGTAACACATGCATTAGTTCTCTAAAATCATATCTAGAAGATTCTTTGTTAACCATCAACTGTAAAGGAAATGACTGACAAAGTATATTTCATCAAGAATTGAATACATGGGTTCAAAGTGATGATATAATAATAACCGATAAATGATCCCAGTTACTTAAGTCTGTATTACTAGATAGATCTGTTGCTTGAAGCTTCTGAAAAAGTAATACCTATCTATAAGTAATTGTTTTAATGATGATTTTTTTGAAGAAAAACAACATTAAGATGCCTTTGTTGAAAAAATTTAATGTTGTCTATACATCAAATTGCATACTATGTGTAACATGTCTTCTTCATTTTTGGCTACTTTCCATTATCTGGTTATGTTTTTTTTGTAAAATCATTCTTAGTTTCCCGTTCTTCACAATATCAGGAAATAAAAGAACCATTCATCTATGGAAAAAAATACGAAGACAGCTGAACAAATCAATGGAAGAAAAGGTCATAAAATGTAATCATAGTCGTCTAATCAGCTGACAAATATGATTTATATTTATAGAATACTCAACATTAAATTGCATAGAAATTTATAAAATGAAAATGCCAAGGGATATTTATGTTTAGGTTATTTCATATCTGAATGAATATATAGAATTGGATAGGACCACACAATCAGTTCTCGTCAAACTTTAAAAATATTTATCAGAGCTTACCTCTGTATCGGGATCTTTCAACTTGGTAAGAAGCTCGAATATGACATCATGGCATATGGTACAGGTATCATCAGACCTAAGAAGTGGAACCTGAGATACTTTGCTGCATAGATTCACCTTTGTGCAGAACTTATCAGGAGTTGTTAATCCCACCTCTTGGAAGAAAAGAGGTGCATAGTAGTCTACCAGTAACATGCACTGCCAATGAAATCATACATTCAGTGGATTTCCATGAACTAGCTGAAGCATAAACACATTTTAGTTGCACAAATGTCAGCTTTTGCATTCACAAATAAAATCCTATTGTTGAACAAGAATTCCATTTTGAATATATTTGTATATTTGTATATTAGATCATCAAAGAAGATCAGTCTTGGCACAACAATCAGGTTACTCCATTATGACCTGGAAGTCATATATTTTAATCCTATTAGTCTATTCATTTATAGAGATAATACCGTATAAAATGAGAAGATAGCAAGAGGGTCAATGAAGGAGATGGTGACAAAGGAGGCAAGTCTTTCGATCCTCAACAGTGGGAGTGCAGCATGGCTCCTGGTAGCACATGCCCATCACCTCCATCCAAAAGGAAAGGTGGGGTCATGCAAGGGGGCCTTGAAGCCATGATGGGGTCTGGATTTTTGTGAATAGAAGAGGAAGATTCAAGGCTTTGAAGACTAGTAGACTCTTCAGGGGAAAGGCTTGTTTTATGTGGGCAGAAGGTAGGGCCAAGGTAAGGGAAGGGATTCCATCAAGAACGGCAGGTGGTGGCGGAGATTGCAATATCTTCTCTATTTGGGCCCACTAGACAAAAGGGTGACCACATTTGTTGCTAAATCTATTAAGGAACAGAGCATCATACTCCCTCTTGTCCATTTAGCATGATGTTAGAAAACAAGGGGATGACAAGTACCACGGTCAAGGAGGGTCCTAGCTTAGTCAGAACTAGCACCGAAAATTAGGGGATAACAGCTCCATGGGTTTGAGAAATAGAGGAGTCATATTCATAGCTCAAGCGTCAACTTAGCTACTCATACTCCAACAAAAGATGAGATTTGTGAGATTGGCTTTGAAAGAGATGGGGAGGTGATTGGAGGATTTCTAGACTACAAGGGGGAGTTCCTGTACCAATTCCCTAATGTGACCTGGAGGGGCATGATAGAGGGAGTCACCAAGGAGTGTCTAATTGTGTGGTAAGAACAGGTTAGAAATCTGGCTACTTGGACAGCACCACTTGGGAGAACTAGTGCAATCAAGTTGATGGGAATTCCTTTGGATATCTAAGGTGTTCACACCTTCGTTTTTGTGACCAATGTCTTCAATAAGAATAAAGGAGGTGACCCGCTGCACACTGGAATATCTTGAAGTTACTCAAATGGTGATAGAAATTCAAGATAACGGTATCATTCCTAGACATGTTAGAGGTTGTGGGTTGGGGAGGAGGGCTTTTTGTAGTGTCTCTTGAAGTCAAGAAGATGACTTGGGCTAACCTATTTAGTGAGGAGAGGCATTCACCTTCTGTGGATATGATTCCCATTGATGGGTTGCTATCAACAGTCAAAGAGGACCAGGGCTATTAGCCTGAGGGGGAAACTCAGCCTAAGGGAGGTTTTTCATTCATGGAGATGGAGGAGAGTTATCATAAATTGCAGAGGACAACATGAATCCAATAGGCAATAAGAAGGTTGTAACTAAAAATTTGAACTTCTCATGGGGCATTACTATAGAAGATTTTTCTCAAGAAGAAAGAGATTATGAGAGTGGATTGAGGATGGTATTGTTGAAAAAATGAATTCATCTCCTAATAACTGCCCAAATCCATTTGATCTTTGGTGTCTTTTAGGTGGCCTACACAAAAGGGCTTTTATCTAATGTTAGGGAGGGCTCAAGCTTAAATGCTTCCAGGAAACTGGGCTCTTTACTAGCCGATCTTGAGATCTTCTTGTCCTTGGGTGGATACGAGCCAACTCTTGCATAAGCACAAGACCAAAAATTCCTTCAACATCAAGAGCCTATGAAGCCTAGCCACATAAGAGCCCATGTTCTCCTACCATAGCAGCCTAGCATTCTGAGGATTTGCCTGGCCCCCTTCAGTGTCAAAAACTTCTGTAGAAGGAAGACTCAACTATCCAAGGTATTATTGAAGTTGGTGCCAATTGTATCGAAGCAGAGAGCCTCTTTAGGCTTCCCTCTTTGTTGGAAGAATCCATCTACACCCATTGACTCCCATTGTTCTCAAGCTTGTCATCAAAACCCATTGATGTCCTTCAGCAACTGGAATAAAGGGTTGATTCATGTGTTGTGGCAAAAGAGGTTCTGTCCCTTTGACCCACCACTTGTGTGGACAGAAGAGGGGACATTGTTATAGCGAGACAACAACACTACAAGAGAGAGGGTAGAATCTCTAAGTGTGAACTTGGTTATCTTGTTTTTAAGAGAGTGGCAAAGGTTGGATCAGGATGTAGGGGCAAGTAGGAGGCTCATGAAGATTCTCTCCTAGAACATTAAAGGGGCTAAGGACAGGAGAAAGCAACATCTCAAAGCTGTAGTCAAGAAGTACAAGGTGGACATTTTGTGCTTACAAGAGACAAAAATCTCAGCCCCCTTCCTCCTTTCTTCCCTCATATAGGGCGTAGAAGACTTGGCAAGACCTTCTCTAAGCTGACTGTGGGTCTCTCAGGTGGCTTGGCTATCCAACTTGGGAGGAGCTTCTCTAAGCTAACTGTGAGTCACTCAAGTGATTTGGCTATCCTCTAGAATGCCACCTGTTTCCAAGAGTTGGAGAGAAGGAAAGAAACTTGTTCTAACAGCTTGGAATAGTGGTTCTTGATTGTGGTCTATGGCCCTTTTTTGGGTCATATGAAGCAGCTCTTCTTGGAGGAGCTTTTAATTATTAGAAACAACTGGGTAGGGCTTGACTTGCCGTTGGTGATTTTAAAAGAGCTCCTAAACTTCCCGCAGCACTTGCAACTTCTCCATGATGAAGAGGATGCTCTTGGTTGGTTGCTGGACCATACAGAAGTTAAATGTAAAACACTGACAAGTGCTTTGTTGCAGAAGACAACAGATGGGTGCCTTATAATCTAATGTGGGAAACAAGGTCTCCACTGAAGGTCAAATTTTTCATGTGGATCCTAATGCATGACCGGATTGTAACAAAGTAATGTACAGGGAGATGGAATCCACAGGATAATGACACCTATTCTTTATGCAGTAATGGCATTGAATGCCTCAATATCTTTTTTTCACTCACCCTGTGAAACACAAGTGGACCTGAAGTGAAAAGCCAGCAGGTGTGACATGAGACAAATAAGAGTTTCTATGGATCCTTTATCGTTTGACAGCACGGAGGACCTGCTTTTTTTTTGCCAACCGTGTACCTGATGTGAAAAGGCAAAGTCATCATAACCTATTCAGGCTTACGGTTCATGTAGTTTGCTGGAGCCTTTGGAAGACAAGGAAATGACATAATCTTCTGTTATGGGAAGGGGGCTTTGAGTTTTATATCCTTGATCTGGCGGCAGGGTGCTTCATATCCTGGATGATCTAGCACAAGGCCATGTGTGTTGTTTCATTTTTCTGCTTTATTTAATTTCCTCCTTGTAATTGTTTTCCTTTTCCCTGGAGTGAGCTTCTTATTCATCCCTTTGCAACTTTTACTATTGTTATCTGATAAGAATTAATCTTACCCTCTGCAAAAAAAAGATACTATACAATTAGACCCTAAACCTCATTGGTGGAAATCCCATGTGATACCTGATTCAAACCGGGTCTTACCTAATAGTAAGAAATAAGAATAAAATAAGTTAAAAGATTATTGGGAAAGTAGACCCAATGAATGACCTAGTAAAGGGGAAAAACGAGAGAGAGGGAGCAACTGACCTTCTCTTCACGCCCTAGGAGGAAACGAAGCTGGACAACGAGAAGGGGCAGCCGTTGGGGGTCGTCGACAGCAAGCTTGCGAGTTGAGAGGAAGATCACTTGAGGTAGATGATTTTCCTCATATTTCAAGTGTTATGCATGCTTGGTCCTGATGTTTGGTGGGTGATTGAAGGTTGAAACCAACATCAGTGAAGGAGGCAAAACTAGCAGACCAAGATCTCACTTCTGGACTGCCTTTTTGGAGTTGAGGTGAGTTGGTTTTCTAGATGTAATTAACGAATCTGCATGTACAAATCTTAATCCAAAGTCAAATGTGTGATTAAGAAGGAAACGAAAGTAACGGTTTAAGTTGTCAAGGTCTCCACAAGAAATGGAGACTTAGGATGGAAACCATAGACTAAGGGGACGGTGGAAGGGATCTACGATTGAACAGTTCGACCAAAGAGCAGATCAAGAACTGTCTAGGATGAGTTTTCGTGGGAGCCATCCAAGGACCTGGCGCAATCTAGAGTTGGGTCCAAGAAATAGGTCGGTCTTCAGTCCAGGGAGACCGTCGAGTGGATGTCATGAATTGGGGCTGTCCAAAGACATGGCATCAAGTCCAGTTTGCCTAGATTGTGGATGAGGAAATTAGTTAGATGAATGAGATAGAAATCTCATAATGATGTTCATGTGCCCATTATCTCTGTTAGGGCATTTATTTGATGTAAGTTCTACTACTTCACATAACCAATAGGTGATCAGATTCTGAATGTGAAGGCACAACTTCTAAACTAGGTACCTAAAGATCGTGGAAGGATCACTTTTTGGACCCTAACATTTTGACTGTTACGGAATGTTTTCTTTTGTGTATGGTTTATGCATGGAAGTCAAGCTTGTAGAAGGTTGTCTAAAATGTTAGTTTCCATTCAGTTCTTTTTGAATGTGGATGTAATGGAGGAGGTTACTACCCTTGTTTTAGTATTAATGTGTGCTTAGCAAGAACTTCAAATGTGTATGTGAACTTCCTTGAGAAGTCAGTGTGATGCTCATGGTTGTCTTTTGTAATTCAGTTTTTGTGCAAATGTTTCCCGAGTAGGAAGTTAAAATTCGTATGAGAAAGAAGCTTTTCATTGTTGAATGTTTTTTTTTTTTTAGTTGCATGAAAATTCGACAGTTAGGCCAGTTTATAACAGATGTGCAGCCTAAATGTTTGGGTTGTTATTTCCCATGCATTGAACTTATACCTTATTGTTATCAGATAATCAGAATTAAACTATCGAATTAACCAGATATACATTACTGATCTAGCTGAACAGAAGTAAGCCTATCTGCTACATTGAATAGTACCTGCTGCTTGAAAGATTGGAGTTCAGAACAAGCTTGATGAAGTGAATCAATAATTTCTGTTTGTGTCTCATTTTGGGATAGATATTCTACTGCCACAGATGCAAATTCTTCACACAGTGTGCATAATCTATCATTCTCTGCCTTTACTTTGAACCGTTGGATTCCACCATCAGATAACTGCGTTACTGCAAAAAGAACTGTCAATTATGAGCATTGTTGGAAAAACTGTTCAGGCATGGTAAAAACAAATCATCAAATACAGTTTAAGAATAGGCAAGTAAAGCCATCCCAATAATTATAAAGGCAGCCATTTTGTTCTAACATCACGATGGGTTAATCTCCATGGTAAATTTGAAATATTTCAACTTAATTGGTAATATCAAGAGCACAGTAATCATATGATAACAATGAAGCAATTAAAGTGCAATTTGTATATCAGTAACACGATGTTTTATATGAAATGCCCTCCATTTTTTCCAAAAAAACAAAAGACGGCACAAAGTAAATTATATAATTTCATATTCCTGAAGAACATATCAAGCATAATAATCACTCCTTTATTTCTTACATGGCATGGTGCACCAATGCACTTAATGATCAGAAAAACAAATTAGATTAAAATCAGCCATCATCAAAATGTGTATCAGCATATATTTTAGACAATTGTCTTATATTTTAAGTAAAAATCTATGAGATTACCTTCTCACACATTTAATTAGGTCACTTATCAAGGGCAAGGTAGAAATGGTGAACCTCTATACAGTATGTGGATTATAATTTATAAAATTTGATAGTCTGATCCATACAAGAAAATCACCTTACTTGGTCATGTGCAAAGTATCACTTGTCAGTGTCTAAGACAATCTTTTCACGTTGAACACATAGGTTTGATTCCAGTAATGGATAGGTAGTCAGCTGTATCATTACAGAGTTTAATATAAAGATATAGAGAAAATGAAAAATCTCACAATTTGCCAATACCCAGCAAGGGATTGTTATATAATTATATGCACTTTTTTGGATAGATTCATTTTTGATTAAATTTAATATTAGAAAATTGTGGCATAAAAATTAAAGCAAGATTTTTAAAAAAATACTGGGATTTTACAAGTACAAAATAAAAATCCAGAAAAAATAACATATAGCTAGCCATTTTATTGATGCCCAAGTAGGCACCTAAATGACCAATGGTTTGCAATGTCTTAGAAAAGATTATTTAAAAGTTGACCATATTTGTATGAACATTTTAACTATATTGTCAACCCATGAATATTGTTTTCCAAAGGACCAGTTGAACAACTAAACATATAAATATACTTCCATTTGACTTCTTTTGAACAATCTGTGCTTCCTAAATTAACTGCAGAAGTTCAATTGGTTAGGAACAAAAATTTTCATTATCAAAAACAATCTGTGCTTCCTAAAAATGAACATAGAGTGATCAAAATAAAAATTAAATGTCAAATTTGGTCACGTATTTGAATCCAAACCATTATGGTAGAAATGAAATAAGGAAGAAGAAATATAGTCTTTCAACCTCCTTGTTGTCAAACATAATTTCACTTAACAATTCTACTAGGGCACATATTGCCTACACACAAAGGGACTCAAATTCTTTTAAATTTCAAAATGATAAATAAGTAGTCAGCCAGAAGGTTAAAGGCCTAATATTTGGAAAGTGACACCATTCTTATACCTCGTTTGATTTGTTAATCAAAATTAGACTGCTATGAGCACTAGCACAATATTCAGAGATAGTAGATTGCACAGTCCAATCAACTAGTAATTCCTTCTTACCATCCTATGGCAGAATGTGATATTTCAGTTCAATACCAAACAGAAAGCTTATAAAATAAATGATGATATGCAACTAAGCTAAGAATACAAAAATAATGTTTAATTGGCAAATAATTGCATCCCAGACATCAACTGAAACATGAACTACCAATAAACACAAGCCAAATGATCATAAGCAGACTTATGAATCATCTTCTTGGGTTTTAAGACTTCTAATTGCTAAAGTGAACATACTTCTTGCCAATGCCTAAGAAAGTATCAAATAACATCTAGAATCAATCTATAGAAGTAAAATTCCATGGATATGAAATACAGGTATTATATGTACATGAATTTCAAAGAACAAAGGCTTTCATGGAAATTATGACTGTTATGACTTTGTGCAACCTTTTATACTTTAGCTTGCAAGGAGAAGACTTTGAGCACAGCCATGAACATGGTATTGAATGTGTCATGTAATAATGTTAATATTATGAAAATTATTTTTATCACTTCATCACTTATTACATACTTCCCTGCATGCAACATTTGATATTGATTATGTGTAGCATTTTAAATAGAGTAAATGCCTAAAAGTCAGATCTAAGCGATTCAATGTGTTTTGCTTTATCATATCCTAAATTTGAAGCCAGAATCCAAGGCTTTTGAACTGTTTCTGTGTTTTTTCCATGTTTCCAATTATATTGGATGCTTACCTAGCAGTTAAGTGACAAACATAAACAAGTTAAATGACTAGTAGTGAAACTCATGATGAAATTTGCAAATCCATAATGCTCTAGCAGATAAATGACAGAAAAATAAAAAAATAACTTGTAAGGGAACTGAAAATGGCGTCTATAATGCTTACCTTTGTCAATAGTTATGATCCTAGCATCAGTGGCCACATGGCTCGTTCCGAGTATTATAAGAAACAAAACTGGCAACATGGGACTCATTTTATCTGCCTCAGAATTACCAAGGAAGCATACGTTTTATATTTCTCCCATAATAAGAAATTGATAACTGAACAAAATTTAGAATCTCGCAAATATGCAATTCCCAAAAGGGCTAACAACTTTAAAAAGCAAAAGACATTGCAAAAATAAAACTAGAAGATATTTCTGCTAAGACCAGAAAAAAAGAAAGTTCGGAGTGGATTCCATGCACCAACTCAAAGCTAACGATGTACACTATTCTTAAGTCAGGCAAACTAAATTTTTCCTCCCTTGATATAGCACCAGTTCATGTTTTATGGATTGGTGTTCAATTTGTACAACAGCGTTTATATTTATCGTAATATCTGGTGAGTCAGTGACCAAATATTCGTTCCATTCTTAAGAATGTTCTAAAAACTAAAAAAAACAGTTAAATGAATTTCAACACAACCATTTTTTTCTATAACTGCCGTTAAAGGGCCGTTTAATAACCAATTAACGTTATTTTGTTGAATCTGTATAATCTCCATTTTTCATTTTTTGGAACATTGGTTCCTAATTGATTTATATAGATCCTACCATGCCAGGCACCTAAGGCATGCATGCAAGTAGGCTGTAGCAATTAACATGAAGCAGTCCCATAATTTTGTGTTATATTCTTTCACAATTATAATGGCCAATCAGTATGTTTTTGATATGAGATCCCTGTAGGAGGCAATACACTAATGAAATTTCAGTAAGCCAAACATGAGGAGGCAAATTGGAGTGTAACTGTGTAAGGAACTAGGAGGGTTCATGATGCTGTTATGGGATTAGTATGAAGGCAAGGAAACTTTCCCGAGGCAACTGCCGAAAATTCTTGTATCCCTTGGAAGCAAACACAAACATAAGGACCGCCCTACTCTCCATAACATAAGCAGACAAAGAAATCACAGTAGGATATCTGCCAGATCTTAAGACCTAAAGCGAAACGAAGATGATTGCTTCACCTAGTCTTCGTTCGTACTGTCCTGATAACACATTTGAATCGCGCAAACCACAAGACGATAAAAACTAAGGTACTCGATCAAGCGATTAGCCATACAAAGCCAACCAATAAAAAAAGTATCTCAGAGAAAAAAACAGAGGGAGAATAAAACAGCAAGAAATCGGGCATAAACAAACCTACATGTTCTCAGGCAAAAACACGGTACGAAATCCGAAACACACAAAAGAAAGGAGGGCGGCAATGATCATATTCATACCGCGAGGAAGAAGATCGGTGACCAGGAAATAGGAATTTCTTCCCTCCTTGTTCGATCTATTTTATCCAAACTCAGACGCCACCCAACGCTCAATCGTCTCCTCCCACCACCACTTGTGGATTAGTCGATTTCATTTGTTTCCGTGGAATCAACACCCACAACCCAATTGGAGAACGTCCAATTAGTCGATTTCATTTGTTTCCTCTCTCTCTCTCTCTCTCTTCCGCTGTCTGAAAGGTATCCGATGGAATGAGTTGAGAAATACAAGTGTAAGGTAGTTGTGACATATATGGTAATGATTAATTAATATTTAAATTAAATATTTTATTGTAATCATTATAACGTTCTTACGTCGTAATCAAACCACGTCGATTTTAAAGTCAGTCTTCCACTTTAACAAGAAAGAAAACTCGATAAAGACAAAGCCTCGTCAGAAAAAATTAATGTAAAGTTACGTTTACTCGTGAAATTGATAAAAATGAATCATGAGAAAAAAAAATTTTAAGTAAAATTAAATTAAACGAAAATAAATTTAATATAAATATATTTATGTATTTTTTAAAATAAAATAAAATTAAAAAATTTCGTGATTGAACGAAAGAAAGCAAAAAAAAAAAAAAATTTAAATTAACTAAATTTCGAACGATTTAAACCTCGTAAGCCTAAACTAAATTTAATTCTATTCACACACAATTCATAAGAATTAAATTTATTTTAATTCAATTCTCATAAATCGAATTAAGTAATATTTTAATTATAATTTTTATAAAATAATGTCAAGACAAAATCCTTCTTAAGTATCCTCAAATCTCAAAATTATTTTTTATATCGTTTTATATTCTTTCAATGATATCATTATTTTTCTATGAATCGTAAATCTGATATTGTAAAATAATATATCAAATAACGATGTTAATATCGTTTTATGATATCCCGTCGTCCGGAAAAACGAGAGAAAGGATACTATTTTTTTTTCTAATAATGATCGTCATATTCAATTACTATAATTTAGTAATTGTAAAATCTCTTTAAAAACTTTAAATTCTTAGATTTAAATCTATTATTCAAATCTCTTGTTCTTCTTAACCATAATATTTATCGGAAAAAAATCGTCATGTTGAATCGGATTCGATATCCGAAATGATTCGTCGCTTACTTTTTATATAGACTCATCAATTGCTATACACCTTTCCAACTACACGGCATAAGAAACATCATCTATGTGTAAACCGTATTAACATTGCGAATAATTTTCTTTTAAAAAAATTATTTGGAAAGAAACATTGTATGAATTTTTTTAAATATACTCATTTATCTTACATATAACCATCGAAAATTAAGGATGGAAAAAGAAAAGAAAAACATGAGTGAGAAAAGACAAAGGAGTAAAGGACCCAGGAGAATAATCAATAACAATAACGCAGTTAATTTTCCCTCATTTCGTAAGACCTCTAAAGAAGAAAGTCTTAGGTTAAAATTCAAATAAAGGCATTAATAATATCAACAAAATTGCGAAAATTAGAAAATGAATTTTTTTACCACCGTTAATTTACAAATGTGGTCTTTCTTAACGTAGCAATATTTTTAAGCATCTACAAATAACAACTCTGACTCTTTTTTTATAACTCAAATCTAACTTGTTGAATGTCCTTCATTCTTTTTCTTTACCCTCAATTTTTAATTTCTAGAAGTACTCTTAACTTTATAATAAGATATACATTTTTCAACTTACTCTTTTCATTATTAAAATTACTTTTTCTCTTCCTTCCATCTCAAAACTATTTTCTTAAAAATCAAAATTTCCAGTTTCAAAAGTTGAGTAAAGAAAAAGAACGCTCCCAATTTGATAAGTGGAGCCTAATAGGTCTATTCCTAATAATTAAAAACTCTAGTAACAAGAACGATGGAAAATTAGAAGTGCAAACCATTATTAAGAAGAAAAGTGCAAATGCAAATATGCATAACGAAGAGAACTTACATGCAATCTTCCAATTCAACAAAAAAAAAAGGCGTACAGGTCATGGTCAACGTGATAGGCGTGCAAGCTTCAATTGTTGACTTGCTCAAAATGATGATCCGAGTAATCCCGTCGAACAAGCATTGCCACCTGACGAAATAAATATAAACAATAAAACAAAGAGGTCAGAATCAGATTGAGGCTTGGGGGGTAAAAACATTGCAACCATCATCACAAACGACATCCGTGTCGTTGGGGATTCGCTTGGATTAAGCAGGGTCACAAATGTTGGTTGATCATTTTAGTTTGGCCCATTAAATGGCGAACCCTTCTAACCAATATTTCTAGCTGACTATCTTGGGCTCCACGCCTGTCTTCTTTTTTTCTTTCTCTTGTTTTTTCTCTTCCGGTTCAACAATATCAGCGAGAAGTTGCCAACAAAGCTGAGTTTCTTCCTCTTTGCATGTAATGACTTCAGAGGTGCTGCAGCTTTGTCCCCATTGTTCTCTGGAGAACTCCAATATCTCCTATTCAGCATCTGACCCAAGGAAATATTTGCCGAAAGCTTTGGTCTTTGACTTATGGAGTCAGCATATCCAGTTTCCATTTCCTCAGGCCCTTGTAGCTTCCTACTCAGTATCTGTCCAATACACAAGGCTGGCCTTGGCACATTCTTAGGGGTATCACTAAATGAACTTGATCCAGCTGGATCTAGAGTTTTGGAGTTTCTTCTATGGTGACTTGGGAAGGGGTTTTTGAATCTAGGTGAGCTGTGTACAGACCGTCTTTTCTGTCCATGATCTGACCTCCATTTCCGAAGAACTTCTTCAACAGCTAGCTTTCCACTGTTGGCAGCTTCTGCCCTTTGGAGAGCCTCATTTAGAAACATCCGACTGTTTTTGATTTCCATGTCGGCTTCCTCTACCCTCTTAGACAGCACCATTTTGGTTTTATTGGCTTCATCCACCTGAACCAAAGCGGCTGCAATTTTCTTACTTGAAATCACCTCTGCTTCTTGTGCTTTTTGAACAAGCATGTTATACTCTTCAACTGTCACGGTTACACCAGAAGAATCCTGTGTAACCATTATGGAATTTCGGCTGTTTGTGGAAGCTTCGACTTTTGCAAGAGTAACCATCCTCATAGAATTCGCTGCTTCCTCCACCTTCCTTGCTGCAACCTCTCTGAGCTCAAGATTTTTTATTCCAAACTTGTTACGCTCAATCTCCTCTATCATTTTAAAAACTTCAGCTTCTGAAACATCTTTCATTCTTTTCAACTGCTCTGCCCCAGATCTTAACTCATGAAATTTTCTAGAAATATGTGGTGGCCTAGCAGGCACCTTCTTGAGCTCTGAGTCTTTAACAAGTTGCAATATCCACCTACTCTGACTGAGCTCCTTTTCCAAAGAGTAAATACGAGCAGTATTTAAGGCTATTTTCTCATGGGTTTTCTCCATTAAGAACTTTTCTTTCTCTAATTCATCCTTGAACTCTTTGACGTTAGCTCGAATATCAGAAAGGTCACTTGTTGTCCTATTCAAGTTCATCTTTGCCTGTTTCAGTTTCATTAGGATTAGTCCTGGTGGAGATGGTTTTGTCCCTATAGCTTGATCTAAATTATTTGGATTTTGAGAACCACATTCTTCAGTATCTGAGACAGCATGTATTTTGGTACTGCCAGCCTTCTGATCTGAAAGAACAGAGGCTTCAGATGACTCCATCTGCACCTTTAACTTTAGGCCATCCAAGATCCCTTTTGTCATCTCCAGCTCTTTTAATAGCTCCAGAGTTTCCCGTTCCTTCACAACCAGATCTTTCTCTAGCCGTATCGCTTGTTCCTCCATATTTCTAAGGACATCATCCGTACTATGACTATCCTGAGATGAAAGCAACCTGATAAGTTAGAATTTTATTTAGACTTGCAAATTATAGAACGATACGGGCAGTGACATTGAAGTTGAAGAGTCAGAGAGAAATCAAGAGACCACCCCAGAAACTTCCATATTCCACGAAAATTGGACTTAAAATTGATAACTCGCAAAAAAATAAATCATGTATAAGTAATCTTCCAAATTTACGCATCACAAAAGGGCACGTGGCACACTGAAAGATGGATTAGGAAAATACACCCAAACTACACCTGTACTATCAGCAAAAATAATGAAAAGGAGAAACCATCATAACTGTTTTCAGACTGATAAATAGCATTCACCAGCTAATTCTTGGATGTAAAAAAATTTGCTTTACAATAGATGTCAAGTGCAAATAGTAGTTAGCAGAAGCAAGAATCGATAATCAAACCCATTTATACATTGACTGAAAAATAAAAATAAAGGTTAAAGTTGCTATAGGAACCCAAGTTCATAGCTGAGATAAGAATAAATGACGTCCATAACTTATAGGGAAATACGGTTTATAGATATTTTAGTGTGTTTAAGTATTGTTGGGAGTTATTTCTTAAAAAATCATGATGATGCATGATAATTGAATGCAATTTATAACTCATGGAAAACATAACAAATCATCAAAACATTATATGCTTTATTTTTATACAATAACATAAAAGATTTTTGTGCTTACTAGCAAAGGTGGTATTTATAAGAGATAGGTCCAGCGATGATGTACGAATAGGGGACAATGTATCCTGCAGTGGATTGGGTACCTGTATTCTCTTTCTTGCCATACTGTATGATTTGCATACCACTCTTAATAAGCAACTTAGTACAAATACGCAATAAGAATACAGGAACCAAGAACCACAAGAGGCTCTGCTGCTATCCTCTAACCGTCGTTTTTATATTTCTTATTTTCTCTATAAGAAAAGGAATAATGGATCTGTCTTTCACGGTAATTGCGGATTATCCACTTCCAAGCATATTTTCATCTTACTCGTTTGACCAAAAAAGGGTCTCACTTAAGCATGGTAGCCTCATGCAAAATGTGATACAGTCTTGAGTAACTAGCTACATAAAGCATAAAGCAATTCCGTATCTCCCTCATATTTATAAAGAAATAAAGGCCTCATCTAGAAACTATTATTTTAAACTAACATTTTTAAATAAGTTAGTTTTTACAGCTCTATTTTCAAATCATTTTTGTCTCACGTTTGTGGGTCTCATAATCTCGTTTGGATGAACTAGGGCTTTTGTCTACATTTTTTGAAAAACCTGAGTAACATTTTGTATATTAATTTGTGTCAGTTCTTTTAAGTGATTCATATGTAACATTGATGAATTCATGAGAATAAAACTGAGAAAAAAGGTGATAAAACAGAAAATTGACAAAAAACTAGGTAGGTCAGCTTTTTGGCAGTTGGCATTTTTATTACGAATTCGAGAGAGGGGGGGGGCGGAGAGAGAGAGAGCCAATGTTTTCAAATAAGTTTCCATTTTTAAAGATATTTTAGTTCTTTATTTTTTGGTTCTCAGAGATTTTGGAGGAAAACTCCAAAAAGTTTTGTGCGATGCCACCTAAGAGGAAAGATCTAGAGTTCTATCTGATACCACTGTCCTAAAACTTGTCATTTTTATTGCTGTCCACTAACAAGGATTGTTTGTGGTTTCAAAGGACATGAACTGTGACGCATTCTACTGATTAAGTGCAAGATATGTAAGATGTTGAGAATGAAAGAAATAGTGAATTTAAGAGTAAACACAGTAATGTAACAAGGAAATCACAACCCACTGAAATTTTTGTAAAAAAATGATCGCAATATTGAGTATCATACATGTAGTTTAGTTTTGAAAATATTGGACAGAACATATAATGCATTATTTTATTTTTGAATAATACACAATTGTATGATGCATTATATAATACATGCACCGTGTATTATATATTGTGATAAATGCTCATACCATGTAATAAATGTATAATACATGCTTTAATTCTAGATGAAATTTATTATAAATAATAATTGATAATTTTGTAGTCAAACTAAACAAAGAAGGGCCACAAAAAGAAAATATAAAATAGCAACTTCTGGGAGATGCAGCCTTAAATATGCTTCTCCCAGAACCTATTTTCATTTCGTTGGAATTTCTTTCAAAAGGTAAAGTTTATTGGCCGATTAGAACCATTTATGGACTTTTTAACATTTAACCGGAGGTTAATGGCTAAAAACTAGTTAGAAGTGTTTCCAAACAGAGTCTAAATCCCAAACACCAGGCACATTTGGAAATACTTTTCTACGTTATCTTATTTTAAAATAAGCATTTTCAAACACGACCAAAATAAGCGCTTACAATAAAAATAGAGAGCATCTGGAAAAACTTTTACGCCTCAATAAATGTTAATTTTATTAAATCTCAATAATTTTTTTCAAACGCAATCAAAATAAGCATTTATCTTAATAAGCACTTACCAGTTCATTTTACCACTTATTCAATAAGCCACTCTCAAACTGTTAATTCAATAAGCTGTACTTTTAAAATAAATGCTTAACGATTCTTTCGCAGCTAATCCAATAAAACATTTTCAGACGGTTTATTCAATAAGCTGCATTTTCTAAAAATATCAATTCAATGAACATTTCCAAACACGTCCTAAGTCAATGATCCTTCTTTCGAAAACAAAGGGAGAGTTACAGACACGAAGCCCTTTTTTCGAAATAAAACCTTAACAAATTAAGAAAATGCCGAAATGCAAACCTGGGATTGAGAGTGAGCAGAAAATTGGCAGTCAGGGTCTCTCCAGCGGCCACTCCCACCGAAGTGGTCAACCGCCTCCTTGACCGACACGAAGGGAACGGACGTGTCCACCACCGCCCTGTCCGTCCACCACGCTCCTCCCTCCTTGTCCTGCCCACTCGCCGCCAGCGGAACACCCCCGGACTCCGGCGTCCCAGCCATTATCACCGCGACAACGACGGCAGCAACCACGAGGAGCCTGGCATTGCTCGTCGATATGCAAACCCTAGTAGAGAAAGAAGAAGCCAGAAAGAAGAAACGAAAAGACGGCGAACACAGGAAAGCCCGTGAGGTGGGTGACGAGGTGGTAAGAACAGGACGAGGGGCAGGCCGCAAAAGGCATCGGGAAATAACGCCCGCGTGCACGCCTCATTCACCGTTGAAATTTTATCAAAAAATTAATTATTAAAATAATTTTTTTTATACCGGCAGTTAATTCTTTGGATGACATTATCAGAGTTATTTTTTTATTAGTATCTAATTTTAAATTATTTTTTAATATATATAAATATATATATATATATATATGTAAGAAGATAAAAAAAAATTCAAAAGATAATGAATGATGGATTCAAGTAGGTGATAGTAAGTTATAAAAATTCTAATCAAAATATCTATGACAAATAAATAGAAAAGAGAAGAAATTATCATTAAGATTATCGAACATAGTATTTTATGAATGAGAACTCAGGAACACCAACTACATAGTAGGAATATAGTATACACGAAAAAGAAAATCAAAATCAAGCTAGTTAAATGAGTTCTTAAAAAAATTTCGATAATCTAAATTTAATCTGAACTATTGAATTAAAGTGTTATTAGAAAAGTAATTATAGTTATATCAGTAAAGAGCATTTTCCCTTTTATATATTATGTATAATTTTATTTTTTATTTACACTATAAAATTATTTTAATATTTTCTTTTACTTATAATTTATTTTAATTTCTATAAATATTATGTATATAAATTAACTTTAATATTAAGTTAAAATTTCGTCTTAAAATTAATTCACAATAAGTGAAAAAAAATTTCTCGACATAATTTTATTACCTATATTTATCGGCTTAAAATTATTTTTTCATTTAGTTTTATAAAATTTTCTCATTTTAAAAATATATTCGCGCGCACGTATGACGTATCGTATAACACTTTAAAAGTAAGTATTTTTCTAATATATTTATTTTATAGATAACAAACATTCTTTATAATTTTATTATTACTATTTATTATATACCTGTGTATCTAAAAAATATTGTAAACTCTATAAAATGTATTATTATCAAAATATTTCAAAAAATATCATTGTAAAAATCATATATCAAGCCAATTTTGGATATTAATTAATAGCGTAACTAAAGATTTCAACTAGGCCTTGTCATGCTTTGGGTGGATTTTTTCGACCCAAGTCTTGATGGGTCGTGCCAGTCAACTAGGTCGTGTTAGCCTAATTTTATTTTTTATTTTATTAAAT
>JAMKPZ010002937.1:0-30298 GCA_024699675.1 Amphibolis antarctica
CACATCCCTATTTTGGCTTGACTCCTTAGGGCTTTCTATTTGCCTACCTGATCTTAGGGATATACACACCTCCCTAGGTTCTTCATCAACTACTATTTTTGATGGGAAAGGTTCTAATCCATCTTCCAAACTTAATGTTGCACATAACTCCTCTAATTTTTCTGCCTCTTGTAACCATTCTTCCTCCAGTTCATCTTCTTGATGTTGAGGCATTACTTCTATTCCTTCATCGGGTTGTAAAACTAATTCTTCATTGTACTCGTAAAATTGGGCTGACTCCTGCTTGTCACTTCTAAAGTCAACAAGATCAAACCTATCATCCATGTCTTGGTTGCTACCCTCTTCTTCTACTTCTCCTGTCGTGCAGAACTCTCCTACTTCATTGACTATGGCCACACCACCATAAACCTGGCTGGTGCTTCTTATCAAAGCAATTTCCTGTTCAACCTTAGCCATAGTCTCTTGTAGCTGAGCCACACTCCTTATCATAGATGTGGAACTATCCTCGCTAGAAGAAACGGGATCCCAAGAAGACCTAAATTCACTATTTTGCTCTAAGTTTGATTGACTCCTGTTGCTCTGGAACCATGCAAAAGTGCAGTCTTGCTCTATATGACCTACTAAATCACAACCTTTACACCTAGGAGTTTCATTCACATGTGAATAATATGAATAGAAATCACTGGAGTCCATTTTTAACAAATAAGGCAATAAAATCAAACAACCACAATGATTTCAATTAACAATGAATATAAACTACTAAACAGTAAGATGTAACTAATAACATGAACTTCTACAATATGCTCAAGCCTACCAAGTCACAAAATAACAATTTTTAATTAGAACGAGTAACAAGGTAGCAACAATATAAAGAAGTTCTTAACAATTAAGTTTAATCGAAACAATTTTATTATTATTATTATTTTTTCACTTGAACTAATCAATAGACTTCTACTTCCAAACAAAATCAAGACTTTCAAAAACACTATCAAACAACAAAATAACACCAAATCCCTGGCAACGGCGCCATTAACTTGTATGGTGTTTTTAATACCACTAAATTAAACTGCAAGCGCATGGTGCTATTGAAGTAACACGGTGAGTATGGATCGATCCCACAGAGATTCGGGTTATGAAGATTAATGAAAGCACTAAGATACAGAATGTCGGAAGTCTAAAATTATAAGTGAAATGGGAACTAAATCTCATTAAGCAATAAATCCATTCCCCACAAATGGTGGGAATTTCAAAACCAAAAACTGCAATAGCTAGTTGTAAGCACAATCAAATTGAAATACCTATAACTCACTCCATTCGCATCCAATTAACGTGAAATAAAATGGAACTTTTCAAGCACTCAACAAGCTGTTAAAATACGAAAATTCTTGTCCAAGACGTGCACCAAAAATAGGGGAAAACAGGGTACAAAACAGAAATTCGAAATGTAGTTTTTCAATCACTACAAAACAGAAATCCGAAATGTATGATGTTTTTAATACCGCTAAATTAAATCGCAAGCACACGGTGTTATTGAAATAACACGGCAAGTACGGATCGATCCCACAGAGATTCAGGTTATGAAGATTAATGAAAGCGCTAAGATACAGAATGTCGGAAGTCTAAAATTATCAAGTGAAATGGGAACTAAATCTCATTCAAGCAATAAATCCATTCCCCACAAATGGTTGGAATTTCAAAACCAAAAACTGCAATAGTTAGTTGTAAGCGCAATCAAATTGAAATACCTGTAACTCACTCCATTCACATCCAATTAACGTGAAATAAAATGGAACTTTTCAAGCACTCAACAAGCTATTAAAATACGGAAATTCCTGTCTAAGACGTGCACCAAAAAATAGGGAAAAATAGGGTACGAAACAGAAATCCGAAATGTAGTTTTTCAACCACTACAACTCCTTTCTTTCCCTATAACTTTCTCAAATCGAACCAATATTTTCCAGCTAACAAACCCACGTAAGAACACCCCCTTTTCAGTAGGAAACAAGCCTCAAAACATTTGGGACGTGCTCTTAAAAATGCTGGAAAATATCATAAAAAATTCGTATTCAAAACATTCAACACATTCAACATTCATACATTCCAAACATCATTTATTCACACATACGTCAAAGTATATTTTTGGGGTTTTTGTATATGAATCAAGTAAACTTCAAATGATCTGAATCCTAATGCAAAACAGTAAGAAATATTGTCCTAATTCAAGGTATGAAATTGGAATAACAAAAGATAGCAAACCCCAATTCTATACTAGATAAAGTAAGGTAAATAGAGCAAGGGTTGAACCTTCACTCCAAAACCTTGAGTGATGGTGGAGAGGGGACGTCTTCAGCAACAAAGCCACCCCTTCCTTGGCTGGAATAGCTTCCTCACGTCACCAAGGGTAGGGAAAGGGAAGATCGGACAACTCCTCTACCTTGAACCAACACCGAACGGCCCCCTTCTTCTTTGGCTTTGAAGACCTGGAAATCTTGCCCTCTCTAAACCCTAGCTCCATGCAATCCAGCAGCTATCCTCCTCCAAAAGCACACCCTCTTGTCACCATGACCTTGGATGATGGAAGAAAGTTGAGATTGGAAGTGTAGGTTGACGATCTCCAAGCTTCTCCACCAAGGGGAGGGAGTTACGGCCCCTCTTGTGGTTGCCCTAGGGAGAGGAATGGGGAGGATGAGAGAGATGGGAATCAAATGGGAGCCCCCTGGTCTATTGTATTTTTAGAGTCCACATTCTTTTCTTTCCAATTTTGCCCGTGTGGCTTCAAACTTTATTCCTACAAAAGATCACATACAAGGGTTTCCAAGACATTGAAATATAATATAATGGAATATGATATGATCAAGAATGTTGCCTTACATGTCATTCTAATGCAAAATAATAATTGAAGTCCTAGTTGTGCATTACTTAATCAAGTTGTATCATATTCGTGCAATTCATATAAATTAAAGGTTATATGCAATTCTAGTTAATAAAGCATGATAATCATATATGCACTTCTAATTTGCATGAGATAAGTATGTGTATAATGCACAAATTATGACTGCACATCTACCCATGACCCTACCTTAGGAAAATTAAGTAACACAGTAAAGCTTAATAAATCAAGTAACGACATTATACTAGCATAGTAAGGCTTAAAATATATAATGTATAAATCTAAATATTTTTCTTTTCTTTTTATATTTTATATTTTTTATGTTTTTATATTTTATGTTTTTATGCTTATATATATATATTTATTTCTTTTTTTAATCTTCTTCTAAGTTAACAACCTCTACATCTTTCCTATCTGAATATCTTAGAAAATGTTTTAATATTTGACCATTAATCTTAAAAATCTCATGGCTTTGAGGGTCCTCCAAATCTATTGCTCCATATGAATAAACATGCTTGATAACAAATGGGCCAGTCCATCTGGATTTTAATTTTCCTGGGAAATAGTGTAATATTGAATTATATAATAAAACTTCCTATCCTATTTCAAACACTCTTAAAATTCTTTTATCATGTCATGCTTTCATTCTTTCCTTAGCTATTTTTGAACTTTCATAAGTCATATTTCTTAACTCTTCTAACTCCACTAATTGTACTTGTCTATTACTTTTTGCTGTTTTGATATTTAAATTTAATTGCTTAACTGCCTATAATGTTTTATGTTCTAATTCCATAGGCAAATAACAAGCCTTTTCATACACTAATTTATATGAAGTTGTTCCCAATATTGTTTTATAGGCTATTCTATATGCCCAAAGAGAATTATTTAATTTATCCCACCAATCTCTCCAAGTGGTGTTTACTACCTTTTCTAAAATTCCTTTAATTTGCTTATTAACACTTTCAACTTGTCCACTAGTTTGACGATGGTAAGTGGTAGTTAACTTATGCAACACTCAATATCTTTTCAACAATTTTTCAAAGTTTCTGTTACAAAAATGAGTTCCCCTATTATTGAAAATTGCTCTTGGAATACCAAAACGAGAAATTATATTAGATATCAAAAATCTCATTACTATTATGAAATCATTAGTTTTAGTAGGGATTGTCTTTATCCATTTAGTTACATGTTCTACTACTAAGAGGATATAAATAAAACCATTAGAATTTGGAAAAGGTCCCATGAAGTCTGTACCCCATACATCAAAAACTTTTGCTTCTTAGATTGAGTTTAATGACATCATATTCCTTTTTGCAATTCTACCTACTTTTTGACATTGAACACATCTTTTACAATATTCAAAAGCATCTTTGAACAAAGTTGGCTAATATACGCCACTACGAAGCACCTTTAATACCATCTTTTTAGTTCCAAAATGTCCTCTAGTAGGTTGGTCATGACAAAATGATAATACTTGCTGAGTTTCAGTTTCTAGGATACATCTCCTTACAATCTGATAAGGACATTGCTTGAAAAGATAAGGGTCATCCCAAAAGAAATATTTTACCCTAGATAGAAATATTTTTTTGTCTAAATCAAACCAATCGAGAGGTAATAAGCCTGTAGCTAAATAATTAACTATATTAACATACCAAGGACAAGAATTCAACATAAACAATTGCTCATCTGGAAATTTGTCATCTATTGGCAGATTAGAGAGAAACGATGCATCTAACCTAGACATATGATCTGCAGCAGTATTTTCACAACCTTTCTTATCTTTAATTTCTAAATCAAACACTTGTAACAGTAGAATCCATCTAATAAGTCTTGGCTTAGCATCTTTTTTTACTAATAAATACTTAAGTGTTGAGTGATTAGTATAGATGATAGTGTGACTGCCTATTAGATATGATCTAAATTTTTTAAAGCAAACACTATTGCCAGAAATTCTTTTTCAATTATACTGTAATTAATTTGTATTTCATTTAATGTCTTACTAGCATAATAAATTACTCTTGGTAGCTTATCTAATTTCTGACCCAATACTGCACCTAAAGCATAGTCTAATGCATCACACATTAACTCAAAAGGTTGGGATCAATTAGGTGCATAAATTATAGGTAAAGTAGTCAAAGCTTATTTTAAAAAGTTAAAATTTTCGTACACTCCTCATTAAAATCAAATTTTGTATCCTTAATTAACAATTGAGTTAAAGGTCAAGCAATTTTATTAATATTTTTAATAAATCTTCTATAAAAACCAGCATGTCCTAAAAATGCTCTTATATCTTTAATTGTTCTTGGGATAGGTAAATTAGATATTAATTCCACTTTTGCTTTATCAACTTTTATCCCTTCGACTGAAAGAATATGTCCTAGAACTATTCCTTGTTTAACCATAAAATGACATTTTTCCCAATTCAATACTAACATTTTCTGTTCACATCTCTCTAACACTTTTTCTAAATTACTTAGACACCTTTCAAATGAGTCTCCATATATGGAAAAATTATCCATAAACACTTCTAAAAAATCATCTATAAAGTCTATAAAAATGCCTATCATACATCTTTGAAATGTAGTTGGTGCACTACATAGTCCAAAAGGCATACGACTAAAGGCAAATATTCCAAAAGGACATGTAAAAGTTATTTTCTCTTAATCCTCAAATGCAACTGGGATTTGATTATAACCTGAATAACATCTAGGAAGCAATAATACTCATGCTGTGCTAGTTTCTCTAACATTTGATTTATAAAAGGCAAGGGAAAATGATCCTTCTTAGTTGCTGCATTAAGTCTTTCGTAATCTATACAAACCCTCCAACCAATTTGAACTCTAGTTGGAACTAATTCTTTGTTATCATTTTTTACAATTGTTATCCTAGATTTCTTAGATACTACCTGCACTAGACTAACTCAAAAGCTATCAGATATAGGATAAATTATATCATTATGTAATCACTTCAGAATTTCCTTTAACAACCTCTTTAATATTTGGATTTAGTCTTCTCTATGGTTGCCTAATAGGTTGAATTTTAGATTCTAGATTAATCCTATATTGATAAACAGTTGAACTTATTCCTTTAATATCTGTCATCTATCATCCTATTGCTTCCTCATGCTTTCTTAACACTGTAAAAAGATTTTTTACTTGTATTGATGTTAAATCAAAAGCAATAATGACTAGTAGAGCTTTATTCTCTTCTAAAAATGCATATTTTAAATTTTTTAGAAGTGGTTTCAGTTCCAAAACAGGATGTTCTAAAGTTGAAGATTTGTTGTCACTTTTGAATTTTTCTTTGTTTAAATATTTTCTCTTTTAAAATTTCTTCATTTGGTGTTACATACTCTTCATTTTTATCAATAACATGATCAAATTACTCTACATCTAAATCTTCATTTATTTTAAAAGTTTCCATCAGATTAACTTTAAAATTTTTAAATTGGAGCTCTTTACAATTTTTCTTAACTCCATTGAAGATGTTCAATTCTAACTTTTGATCTCCCTAAGCTAATTCCATCCAACCATTTTTACAACTTATGTAAGCATTTATTGTAGCTAAAAATAGCCTTCCTAAAATAACTATAACTTGATCTTGGATTCTATTTCAAGCAGTTGTTTCTATTACAATAAAATCAACAGGGTAGACAAATTTCATAATCCTCACTAAAATATCTTTCACTTTATCTAAGGGTATTCTTATGGATTTATCTGCTAGCTGAATGATTGTTATTGTAGGTTTGATATTATCTAATTTTAATTTATCATAAATAGAATTAGGCATAACATTGATTCTAGCTCCTAAGTCTATTAACACTATATCAAAATAACAATCTCCTATATAATAAGAAATAATAGGAGTTCTTGAATCACTTAATTTTTCAGATACAAGATTAGTTAACAAAGATCTCACTTCCTTAGCTAAAAATGTCTTTCTTAATATTTTCATCCTTCAATTCTTAGTACAAAGAGTTTTAAGATATTTAGCATAAAAAGGAATCTGCCTAATAATCTCTAACAATGGAATATTCTTAGCTCAAATATTTTATTCATTTGTTCCAATTCTTGCTCCTAACCATTTCTCATTCTATGTGGAAATAGAAAATGATTTTCATTTGATAACTTATCTTCATTTTTAATGTCTTTCTTAATAGTTCTGTTTTCGTGTTCTTTACTATTTTCAAACTCTTTACTATTTTTAGATTCTTTACTATGACTGATTTCCTCCACTTCTGCATTAGGTTTGCTTTTTGAATTAAATTCTACGTCAATTTCTTCTTTATCTGTAAAATTATCATTTCCTTCTACATTAACATTTTCTTCGTTATCACCCTCTTTAGGACGTTCATAACTTGCACCAGATATTAACATAACACTTACATCTTTTGGTTATTCTTGGGAAATATTGTCTAGTTTAGAAAGATTAGAATTAAATGAATTCCTTATAAACAAATCAATCGATCTTTAAATTTCATCTAATTTCTCCATATGATTAAATGAAGTTGAATTACAATATTCATTTTCCTCAATTATCTCTAATGGTTGTACATTTTCCTCTGTAAATAAAATATTTTCTAATAGATTTACCTCTTGACAATTTTGATTTTCATTTAAATTTGACCAATTTAAATCATCATTATTTTCATACTCATTAAATATTCTATTGTCTTCTATTTGTTGTAATGATTCATTAACTCTATTCGAAAGTTGTTCTATTTCCAATGTATTTCTTTGAGATAGTTCTGATTAGTTCCAACATTCATTAACATATTGTCATTAAGATTTGACAAATTCATATTAACTTTTTGAATATTTTGATTCCCTTTTAAGATTGATTAGTTCAAATAATTGTCATTTTCAAATTCATTCAGTCTATTCTGTCCTCTAGTGTTTGTATTGATTCATCTGTTTTATCCATTAATTGTTGTATTTTTAGTGAAATGTTTTGCATATAATTTTGATTTTCATCCATGTAATTATATTTTGAATAATGATTTTGTATTCTTGAATTGTCATTATATTCTGATAAATTATAATTGTCATTCCAGTCATAATTATCTTGAGAATTAGCACTAAGTCCTTCTAAATCATGTTGTAAAGAATAGTCATTAAATTGCACAAGTGAATAATCTCTTCTAACATAATTAGAATAATTATAATCCTCATAATTAGTTCCTGGAACAGAATTACAATCACCCCAATATGAGTTATCTAAGTCCATTATAAAATTCAAAATTTCAACCCCAAAGGGTACTCCACTACTCTGTAATAGAAACAAAGCTTTCAAATAAAATTTACTAACAATTAATTTAAAGAAATTCTACTGCAATCCTAACCACACTAAATTAACAAAAAGTAGCACTACTTGAAAGAAATAAATCCTCGACAATGGTGCTAAAAACTTATTCGAATTGTTTGGAATTAATATTTAATAATATGTGTTCAATATATTTTAATTTCACCACAAATGCACAAGTTTAGATGTAATTAGTATGCAAATACGAGTTTGTCCACAAGGATTATTGAATTGGTACTTTATTAAATTTGTGTATTACAATTACTAAAACAATTAACACTAAAGCAATGTCATAGTTGCTCTATCCCAAATAATTGCTAGGATGTTCTTTAATTAATTCTTATATCCGTAATTCTTAGAGAAATTTCATTAAATTTAATTATGTCTTCACCTTGGCTATTTGGATTTAAAAGAGGCTCTTAATAAATTATCTAAATTTTCTACTAAAAGGCCTAAGCAATTAGGTTTTAATTCCAAATATTTAAATTTTCTTAATTCTAAAATGTTCTGTATTTTTATTTGCATGCAATTGAGTATAACTTAATTAAAATGCAATAACTCATAGAATTAGTCTGTAAGTAAACGTGTTTACCAACAAACCACTTGCTAATTAATCGCTCAATAGGCTCGACAAAACATAACCAACAACGTTAGTCCATGTTTAAACTACTTAAGTAACGGGCTAACTCATTTGTAAATGAGATATATTTGAATTTCAGATGGAATTAAGTTACGATTCATGATTTTTGAAACTTATAAGAATTGCTCACTTCTCTTTTTGTTCTTTTTATCTTTAGCACACAACAGAGAACACATAAACAAAACACATTTATAAATACTTGGAGAAATAAAGAGAAACATTCAACAATACATTAAATATAATATCATTCTCCCAACATTACAACATATATAATAAGAAAAGAAAAGGAAAAGGAAAAGGAGAGAATACCTAATTATTTATTGCAATTTTCACCCTTCGAAACTTGCTTAGGTCAAGTGCTCTCTTTGTCTTTACTTCCAGCCCACCAGATCATCAAGCTGACAAACTTTCCTTTCAATCTTGAATGATTTTTTGGGCATCACTCCGCATTTTCACCAAGGAATAGAGGAGTAGTTGGTGCCAAGAGTCTTTCCTTCAAGGATACACTCAGGTAGAGAAAATAACAGCAAATACACTAGGGAATTAATAGAGGAAAAAGAGGTTGTCAATCTCCTCTCAGGAAGAAATGAAAGGGTGGAAGGTGGAAGATGAAGAAGATGGAGAATATGACTGCGGAAGTGTTTGGATGAAGGAGGAGAGGGTTGGCGTTTTCATGGCTAAAGGGCTTCTTTTATAGACTAAGGGAGTGGCAGTTCCTTAGCTAGCAATTATTAAGGACGTGATGCACATCTGAACATGTAGGATCGTTCTATGTAAGCCCACTTCTTTTACCTATCAGTTCACATTCTTCATGATCAAACATCTGTTAAATTAAATTTCTTAGCTCTAACCCTCCTGTGAATTTTCATGCAATTGCTCATCAAAGAATACATTTCTGTAAAGTAAGTCACATTACAAGAAAAATAATTCATCATATTTTATCATCCACTATAGTTGTATTTGCTATTATATCAATAAAGCTCGTCGCATAGAAAAAGTAATATTCAAGTATGTTGATAAACTAGATTACCCACAGAGTAAGTTCATTGATTAATGCCTTTACCCACGGACTTTGTAACTTAGACATGAATTGTGATTTCTTTTGTGAATTAATTAATTTACCAGCAAACTAAGTTGGCGATCATCATTCCATCACTTCCTTTCTAGTAAGCAAGTGCTAACATATGTATAATGCATGGGATAACCTGTATTATTACAAGATTCAATTATCAAATAGAGGTTTTGAAATGGAACTCATTCATCAACAAGCCATGCCTGTTTCTACAATGTGGTTGCATGATTTAATTCCCTATGCAAATACTTTGCAATTATGCACCTGGTACTTTCTGTTTATCAATGGAGTAAGTTTGTTGATATACCAATTAACCAATGAACCTACCTGCAGGTTATTTCAAAAATTCCTTTGTTGAACATTTGCAATATTTTACTTTATTTTCAAACATCTCTATTGTATTGTGCTCAAAACTATATGAGTTTTTGTTACAATTATATATCAATTTTTGAATTTCATACACCATTTACTACAGTTATGGTATTATTATAAACAAATGCACTTGTTGCATAGCAACGTGAAACAGGAGTCAAAACTCACATAATGACGGTACACAAGCAAATTTTCCTTTATATTTAAATGTTGGATGTCAGTTTGGTCTAGAGATTCATCTCATAAGTTAGTCCGAACACCTAAGAAAAGAGCAGTTATGATTGATCCACAACAGAAACAACCTAGAGAACCAACAATAAGTAGCATGTTTTATCCTAACCTAATGAATGAATCGTTTTGCATAACACTCCCTAAATGTGCCAATGACAGGTTTGAATTAAATTCCAATTATATTAACCAGTTACCAAAATTTCAAGGATTTGAAAAAAATGATGTTTATTGGTTTTTAAAAGAATTTAATGAAGTTTGCAATATGATGAAAGTACCCAACATGTCTGTTGATGTCATTAAATTAAGATATATGCCTTTTGCTTTAAAAGGTATTGCACAAAGATGGTTATATAGTTTACAACCAAATTCCATTACTAATTAGGGTCAATTTTGTTTTGAATTTTTAGGAAAATATTATCCTATGCATGTCATTATCAAAAGAAAGAAAGAAATTTTAAATTGTAGACAAAAACTAGGAGAACATTTTTGGAAATACTTTACAAGATTTCGTGATCTTCTAACTCAATGTCCACATCATGGAATAGAGAAAGTCACCCAAATCAGAACTATATATGAATGAATCGATTATCAAACAAAAGCACTATTGGAATCTTTAAGTTAAGATGGATTTTCGAAACAAGGAATAGATAATGCTTGAAAATTTTTAGAAGACTTGACCAAAAAAATTGCACAATGGAAAAATGTTGTTGAAGTAAGTCAAGAATAAACTTCTGTGTCTAGAGGAGTACATGTTATCATTTACGGTCCCCCAACCTGATGTATTGATTTGGGGATATTTTTCCTTTACCCTATTCTCTCTAACTTTATCTGTCAATCATCTTGCTGCTTGCGTTCATCAACTACTAGCGCTCCTTATTATTTTGTGTTTCTACACATTAACCCATAACAACCAAAAGCACATCAACATCCATCGTAAACAAGTCCACAAAAAAAGGACATAGGCCATTTTCTCCCTTTTGTTACAAGTCATTTCAAAAAGGAACATTAATTGAACTACCACCACACACAAAAAAACAATACAAGCACAAGGCCGCTCGAGGAGGTTTACAGGCAGCCCAAATGGAAGAGAAAACAAGAGACAGAAACATGGTGGATGTGCATCCTCAAAATATTAGAGCTTCAGGCAATGATGATACCCTTCCTTCAATTTGCACTTCAACTATATAGGCTCTCTTTGAGCTCTAGGTTTAACAATTCAAGTATTAAAATAAATGCATAAGTCACACTATTAATTAACCCTCTCTTATCAAAACAATAACTACATGCACATACATCAGAAATTTCAAACATACAACTTGTTGCATGCAACTAATCAATTTCTGCATAAGAAAAACATTATAATACTAGAGTATTTACTTTTGGGTTCTTAGCATGAACCATTCCTTTACCAACATATGTCAAGGAAGGTTGTATAAGACGCAAGTCAGAAAGGTGCATGAAATTTTTGTTAATTATAAAAATTTTCTTAACATAGAAATGATAAAAATATTTATACTTATAATAATAAAAAAGTTAATATTTTTTTATATTTTTTTGAAACACACAGATAGTTAAAAATTTTAAAAAAGTTTCTTGATTTCAAGGTGGTGTAAGCCATTTAAAATTGAATGCGACATCAAAAGATTGCATTTGTTGGTAGCAACTTTTAGTTTTTAATATTGTACAATTTTGATGCTAAATTTTTTAACTACTTTTTAATTACTCAGATATTTTATAATTACATGAAAATAAAGTTTTAAGAAACTAATTATTCATTAATTGTAGGGCACGTATTAATGAAATGGACGACGTATTAATGAAACAGACGTTGACACCGACCCATCCCTCGGAGGCACCGTAATCGATGCTGATCAACGGGACCTCGCCAACGTAATGCCTTAGTTTCTTCATGTACGGCTCCATCGACCCCGACATTATCCCAAACATGTACCGTGCATTGGGCCAGAGCTCCGGAATCACGGTGTGCCAGTCGCACAGACTCCTGCACTTGCCCAGTACCTTCTCCGCGAGCTCTGAGTTTGGACGGAGGAGCTTGGACATGGCTTGCTGCATGGAGGGGATCGTGATCCTATCTGACAGCACGCCGCGGCGGATGTCGAAGTGGAGTTCCTCGTGTAGGAGTTCGAATGCTCGGAAGGCTTGGACGAGGGTGTGGGCGAAGACGGAGGAGATCAGCTGGATGTCGTCGACGAAGAGGAGGCCACAGAGAAGGTGGCAGTACGTGGACTACTGGAAGTCGGAGCCCAAGACGATCTCCTCAGGGCTGCCATACTGGGTTCTGGTGTCTTTCATCATCGCCTTGTACTATTCGCTCGTGTACACGCTCGTCGACGCCGTTGTCGCTAGCAGACCACCCTTGGTCGAGAACAGCTTGCTGCTGAACAAGAACTGCAGAGCTTTGCCATTGCCAAGTGGAAACTTCCTGCGATCACAGTACAAATTTTAAACACATACTAATCCATATGATGATACATCAATTGATCACATATCACATGCATTTGCAGATATCAAGGGTCTCATCAGTCAGGGATCCATGGTTGTCTTTCTAGCTACTCGATCGACTCGTCAACCACCTACTAGCATATTGCATCTAGAGAACTTGACCAATCTCGTAAGATTTTTGGTTGGCACTTCATTGGTGAAGTTCTTGGTTGCTGAAGACCCATCATCCGCTTCTGTTTGACTGAAGCTCCCAAGCAAGGTTCCAGTTCTTGGACATCACACATTAGCACCTCTCTTGCAGGTAAGCCTTCTATCAACTCTTAGATCTCCTCTCTCATAGGGTGTGCAACCTTGCACACCCAAAGGAGGATAGTTTCAGCTAGTTGCATCCATTATTTTCTATTGTCGTTCATCCTAAGGATGGCATGACGGTCTATTGAGGGATCTATCTAAGGTATAGTAATAGGGGCAATGCCCCTTGTCCAAACAAGGTCATCCCTAAGACAAACAAAAGCAAAACCAAAGGACGAAACCTGTGGTTGTTGATCTGCCCATAAGTTAACTGATTCATTCTCACTATCACACAAAAGGGGTGAGATAAAGGTGGATTCCAGAATTAATGTGGTGGAATCCAATAGTGGCGAACTTAAGTGGGATGCCAAGCCTAAAATAGTGAGCTTTAGATGGGATGCCAAATGTTGACCCCTCATACTTGGAGATATGCAATTGATACTATAGTTAGTCTGAGTCAAATGTTTGGCCCCTCACGATTTAGGTTGGGATTACAAATGTACTCTCGTGTGCCAGCCAGGGCACCCCAAAAGTATGGGCCGATTGCCAGTTATCTGGATCAGAATCTGGGTCTCCCAGGCGGAATTCTCACTTCCTTTTCCGCCTCACGTGTAGCAACCAGGACCAACCCCTGCCGCCTGCGAGCACTCCCCAGGTGTGTGCACGCTAGCATTCGGTCGTGTTACTTTAAGTTATTCATGACATTGTCAACCTTGTTCATGACATCACCTCTCACACAACAAACCTACTCCGTTGAGTTTATCCTTGTGTAACAAACATATTACTTGTCTAACGGTGCTTGTCAGCTAGTAGTTCCGTCACCTGGATGGAACTTATGCCAACACTTGATGTTTGTTGATGGAAGTTCCATTTCGTTAACGACACTTCTATTTTTATTTAGGCTAGTCGTAAAGTAAAGCTCGTAATGTTTCAATTGACTGTAGAGTAAAACCCAAAATGTTATAGCCAACCGTTGTATAAGGTCCATAATGTTACGGCTGATTGTTTTAGGGACTATCCTTAGCCTTCCTTTCACCCTCATCCTTGCTCATCGACTTCTCCGAGATAAGGAAGGGTTTTTGATCGGTGTTCTCCCTGACTTGACCAGATAGCAAGTCAGTTTAAGTAGAATGTCACCTCCCCTCCGAAGGCATATCATTTACTCTCTTTTTTTTGGTATTTTCGTTTATTTCACATGTTCATTAATTCTGCCCTTTTATATTTATGCTTATATATGTTGCTAAGATCTTGGTGGTTGCACACTTTGTACACCACAGTCCTAAATTGTTTTTCCCTTGTGCACCATGCGAGACGAAGGATGGAACCCAGGTCTTGGTACCTCAGTTTCCACCTTGTCGACCAAAAGACATGCCACGTGCCGACCTTGAACTCAACACCGTCGATAGCTCCTCACCTCGGGCACCTCTACCTCACACCCCTCGTCCGACCTCACGACCTGCCTCATGCAGATGATCGTTTCTTTAATTTTCTTTCTCACAAGCACCCGACACGTATGGAAAGGACGACAATGGTCGGGAAGTCCTTGCTCTGGTCGACTCACACAAGAGTCCTTCATCCTTCGATGGGTTTGAAAGGGAGTCCTTGGCGAAAACTTCGAAAAAGCTCTCCTCCGAGAAAGCCTTTTTTCACATGGAAAGGACGTACCCTTATATAGGGAATTACCTTCCATACCAGGTGATCCAAAGATGGTAAATCCAGGTATGTTTTGATTCGATCCCATGATTTACGCCATTGATTAAGTGTGAGATTTAAGTGATTGATTTCACTGTACCCTGACATTCTCGTTTGAATGTATCACCCAAGCGTCAGCTGGTGGCTGGGGTCAATGGGCTGACTATCAGGTATCAGTTGTCGAGATCAACCGAGTCACAGGTCTGGCACGCTAAGGGGCTCGATGTCCAGCCAAGAGAGTAGTTGACATCCTAGTCAGGGGCCAAAGCTTAGCCCATGGTTTGGAGGGAATGCAGTGATGGGTAGTTGGGATTGGGTACCGGCTTACGGACTGGCTGCCATGTATTTCACTTCGGAACATGGTCTCGGTCGAGTGAAAATGGGGTAATGTGCTTCACCCTATGGCAGTCGTAACCTTACAATCTTTACTTTATGCTCGATCATAACTTTACAGGATTTACTCTACATCCAACCATAACTTTACAGATTTTACTTTACGCCCAACTTGGATTAAAGAGTGGAAGTGTTGAAAATGACACTTCCATCACACAAACCTCATATTTGTGGTAGTTTCGTTTGGCCGATGGAACTGTCACAAGAGATTGCCAAGTGTTAGTGAGAGTTCCATCCTAGAGACGGAACTTTCAGCTAATTTGCTCTGCTTTGGTGAGTGGTAGGCGTGCTACTAGGTACCTGCAGGCAGGCTACTGGCTACTTATGGTTCAACAACCGTGTTCTTCACCAAGTCCCTTGAAGGGACGAAGGGGAGTCCTTCTTGCCTGGGGAAGAGTCAAGGAGCCAGCAACCGGGGTGATGTACCAGCTTTCTGGTAGGTTGCCGCATGTTTTACCCGACAACCAGGTAGGTGTTGAGTATAGAGGTCAATAGAATGCCCCTCCCTAGGCGAGGTTGTATGACCTTGGTGGAAGGAAATCGACGTCCTAGGGTTGAATGAGCCCCCCATGCGTTGGTGAGGGATAGAGTGGAGCTTCAAAAGAGCATACCTTATGAACACTCGTTGCTTGTTAGGAGGGAGAGACTTTCCTAGAAGGTGCGTTAGGAAAAGCCTCTAGGGGTCTAGAGAGGATGCACTCTGAATTGCGAGGATCAGACTTATACTCTTGATGGATTCATCAAGAGATGCTTAAAGGTTCCTTGTCACCTCATGCAGATGGGAAGGGAATGTGCACGGATTTACACTCTCGGTAGCTTAATTGAGAGCTGCCAAAGGGGGTTCAGACTTACACTTCCAATTGCCTAACCGGAAGTTGCCTAAAACAATATGAATTTACACTTCCAATCGCCTAACCAAAAGTTGCCTAAAAGGGGTCGGACTTACACTTTCGATAGCCTAATTAGAAGATGCCTAGGATATGGAATTACACTTCCAGTCGCCTAACCAGAAGCTGCCTAAAAGGGGTCAAACTTACACTTTCGATAGCCTAATCGGAAGATGCCTTAAAGTGTTAGTTGGCCAAAGGGGCGAGTTGGGAAAATGATGTCGGGTATTACTTGGTGTGTACATGCCTGACACATACACTTGTGACATCACATCCTTTCATGGTTTGCTTATAAAAGGGTGCTAGGGCACCCGCAAACACACACCACTCTTGCGTGTTTGAAAAGAAGGGGTTTTTTTTTTTTTTTTTTTGCTTTTCGGCATCTTCGATTGCAGTCGCGATGCCCTTCTCCTTCTTCTTTTCTCTAGATGCCTCAGACAAAATAGGTCACGACACACGCCCAATGGATGGCTACTGCCCCCTGTGACCAAGCGTGGTAGTGGTTGGACACCCTCCTGCCAAAACTAAAGTACCTCTCAATAGAGGAACTCGTCTATCCCGACCAAACAGTGGTCATCCAGTTGTGGGTGTCTTACCTGTTGATGGATGGGGGATGTGACCTTGCTTTGGCTGATGTTGTGTCCCGAATATGGGTGGTAGAGCAGCATGGGGGACACACTGACACCGAGGGGTTGTGTTCCTAGGTGCTGGAGGGAGGCACGGAAGACATAGAGCCAACGAAGGCTCCTCTCGATGTTTCACGGCCAAGGATGAGCCGGAAGATGCTAGTCAGCAAATGGCGACACTAGCCAGTGTCTTCTGAGACATCACTGGGAGAGCTCGATGACACTGGTTTGAATGTTGAGTTTGTTTGATTGGCCCTTCCGTGGTCCCACCTGACTGTCGGGTATGATGAGGCAGACGCCTAACGCAGATTGCGAGCTCCTCTTTCTTGTGGATGATCGTCTATGGGGTAAGGGAATCCTATTCGATCGGTTGGCTGATTTCAACTAGCTACCGAAGGTGGAGGGGCTGTTCGTCGCATAGGGCTTGCTCCTGTTCGTGTGCGATCTTCATTGGAGGGAGAACATTCCAAGCCTGGTCGTCGAGATGTACTCCAACCTATCTAAGGTGGAGTCCCAACTCATTCGAGGTGCTCGGTCTTCGGTCGGTGGGCATGGACATCTTTGCTCTCCACTAAAGCACCCCTTGGATGTCATGAATATCAACACGGCAATGGCGGTGGATGATGGGTTGGACTGGCGGGTGGTGAAGATGCACAACCTAAACCCAGTCGCTTATCTCGTGTCCTTCATCTTGAATAATACGGTCATGCGGTAAGGAAGACACAGGGATGAGTTGAGACGCTCATCTTAGTCTTTTAGTAAATGATGTGAATTTTACATAGAAATATTCTATCCAGTGAACTTTACTTTCAAATATTTAATTCTTCTTAAGTTTTAACATTATACACTTGAGTTTGCATAAAATTTATCATTTTATAAAGAAAAAGTACTTAACCCTTGAGCTAGCTCGTGGGTAAATGTCTTCACCCTCGAACTTACTCGAGGGTTGTACTATAATTGTAAGTTTCATATATAAAAATAATACGATTCGAATTAGCTGAAACTTCTAAGAGTTGAATACTTATATTTTTTGTCTTTTTAAATATTTTAAAGCACAACAAACAATACAATGCATGAAACACAATACAATGCGAACAACTTGTAAAGTAAAAGTGCAACATTCAACATTACAGTAAACCTAAGAAACAAAATCTAATTACCGTAACTAAGTTGATAAAGTGTGTGTTTGTAGATTCGATTATAAATATAAGGGTAAAGTAAAATAAAGAAAATAAAAATGGAAAGAATACCTAATGCTTCACTGTAATTTCTTCAATCGAAACTTGCTCAGGTTGGGAACTTCTCTTTGTCTTTATTTCTGATCCACCAGGTTGTCAATCTAGCAGACGTTTCTTTCGAACTTGCAGTGAGATTTTGGGCATCACTTTACAATTACACCAAAGAACAGAGGAGGAAGTAGCCGACGCCGCCGAGAGTCTCTCATTCAAGGATACGCTTAGGTTGAGAAAAAGAACAACAAATACACTGCGTGAATTGTTGGGGAAGAGGAGGTCGTCAATCTCCTCTCAGAAGAGATGAGTGGGTGGAAGATGGAAGATGGAGAATATGGAGAATTCTCTGTAAATAGTGGATGGAGGAAGAAGGGGGGGGGTAGTTTCATGGCTACAGGACTGTTTTATAGATGGGAGGAATGGCAGTTCACGAGCTAACAATTAACTAGGGAGTGGTGCATGTTCGGACGTGTGAGATCATTCCATGCAATCCACTTCTTTAACTTGTCCATCCACGTTCTTCATGGTTGAGCTTTAGCTTAATTGAATTCCTCAATTCTGCTCTTTTACACATTTCCCTACAATTGCTTATTGAATTCTCCCATGTATACTTAAAAAATACCATCGTAAAACACATCATATTATAGGAGAAGTAATTCATAATATTTAAACCTTAACTATGATTGCAATTACTACTACATCAATGAAATTCATCGTACAAAACAAACAAGGTGTAGGCTCGAGGGTAATCCAGTTTACCCTCACGTAAGTTCGTGGGTAAACGGCTTAACCCTCAGACTTTGCACTTGGACATAAATCATGATTTTTTTCTGTGAATTAATCATTTTATCAACAACCTAAAGCATCAAATATCAATCATTCATTCATTTCTCAATAGGTAATCAACACAAACATAATTAATGACTCAAAACTTAATTCATGTGTCATTAAAGTGAATAAACGTGCATAATGCTCAAAAGTATAATTAACTTTGTAATCATCATAATTCAATGTAGAATGCAATTAAAACTCATTAAAACACATGAATTAATATCAATAAAATGCACAATTTTAAATCTGAACAAATCCCCCATACTTATGTTTTGCTAGTCCCTTAGCAAAATACTAAAATAAAACTATACAAATTATGAAAGTAATAAAGACTACTAAATAAAATTAACTAAAACTATGCTAGACCAATTTCGTAGGGAACATGACTACACTTAGTAGGTGCAACAAGCCTTTAAACCTCTAGGTTACCCTAGTGGCGGAGTTGTGTCTTTGGAGAGTTTTCAGTGGATATAGCCACAAATTCCAAATAAACAAATAAAAATAGAAAGAGAGAGAGAAAGAAAGAAGAGAAATAGAACCAACCCAAGGATCATTTGAATCCCTTGTTGTTAGAACAATTTCAGGGGAATGAGGTGGCTTAGTCTTACAACACTCCCTCTCCTTGCCCTTAAATCAAATAGACTCATTTTAAAGTGTGAACAAGAAGTCACCTATTCATGAGAACCATCTGTCTTGTGCTAACGAGAGGAATTCACACCTTCACACTCTCAATCAGAATTTAAATCATTAAAGTAGGTACACACATCTCACCAACAAAAGAGGGTAATTTAAGATACTCCTTTCCTTTCTAAGATATTGGAAAATGCTTTGGCCAGTAGATAAGGGATAAGACAATAATACACCATCACTTAGAATGTTAATTTGTTGATAAAGTATCATTCCACTTCATTCTCACATCCCAAATGACTTCAAATACTTCCCTTTTCTACCCATACTGACATTGATCCTTTAAATTCTCTACTTTTGCCCCTCTTTTATTCATTACTTCCTTTTCCTTTTACTTTTCTCCCTTTTTCTTTTTTTTTCAAACATCAAAACACAAAGTAATCAACATAACTAGCATTGCACTCTTAGAATTAATACATGACTCATAGTCAATTAGTTTCACCACCTTATATCTCCATAACCTAATTCCTAAATGAACTCCATGGTACATTAAAGCTCAAGCCCTTGCTACCTTCCTTCACATCACCTCTAACTGAGAAAAGTGTGGGAGATATCTTAAGATAATGCTCACTAACAGAAGATTTTTATATCATGATCATTTTTATGGTGACACTCGACATAGGTTATTTCTTTAGTCAAACAAGGTAATGCGAAAGGAAAATAATTCACTTTAGAAAACTAGGTTAACAAGACATTAATTCAAATAAAATAGGAAGACTCAACCCATTGCACAAGTTAATTTGAAATCCATCTCATTAAGGGCAATAGGTTACTTGAAATTAGCTCTGGAAATTCTCCTCTTGATAGAATTTCAATGTGGTATAAACCATTTAAAATTAAATGCGACATCAAAAGATTGCATTTGTTGGTAGCAACTTTTAGTTTTTAATATTGTAATATTTTGATGCTAAAATTTTTAACTACTTTTTAATTACTCAGATATTTTATAATTGCATGAAAACAAAGTTTTACGAAACTAATTATTCATTAATTGCAGAGCACGTATTAATGAAATGGATGACGCAGACAAGCTCGGAAGCCACCAACCGCCCGCCGCCAACCGTCGCTGCCTCTGCATCATCTTCACATTCTAGTTGAAGGTAGAGCGGAGATAACTCCCGACGACGTTGTCATTGAGGATCTGGAGCACGTCGATGTTGGAATCTCTGATGCAGCAAGGGGTCTTGAATTGGTTGACGGCGGTTCCCATGCGCAAGAAATGTTCCATGATCTTCTGGAAGGTTCCGGTCTGGAGCACCCGGAGCTCCAGCGGCGCGATGGCAGCGGTCTTCCTAGAGGTAACGTACCCGGCTTCCACCAGTGCGAGGTCTAGGGCGGTGCTGCAGCTCTCGAAAACGTCATCGGCGACGGCGCCGGTCAGCTCCCAGAAGACCACGTAGTGGGCTGGGTCGGTCAAGTGGTCCACGTGGCAGGTGAAGTCAAGGACCTCACGCTTCTTCGCCGCCACTAGCTTCCCAGCCTCCTTCCGTGGCAGATGCAGTACACCAGTAGCAAATGATCAACAATCGGGGAACTCAAACGACCAATCATGGATTCTTTTCTAATGGGACCCTCTACCATATTTGTAGGAGTGAGGTGTGTTGTCCCGTAGGATTGAATGAGACAACCTTAATCTTTTCCCTTCAAAAACTTCGTAATAGTCGTGACCAATCACGATCATGGAATAATTTATGCTAACGAGGTCTCAGGAGGGTGCACATGAAATTAAATGCCTAATGTCTCTTTAACTTTTGATCGCTGAGCCCAGAATCTAGCAATTGGGTTCCAACGCTTGGGTGGCTAAATACGGCGGAATGTTGGCCATTGGAGTGGGCTTCCAGGCGTCTGGTTCTGAGGTCCCGATCACTTATGAAGACGATGCATGACCGATCGTGCGACGGGTAGAGACTCCCTGACACTCCTGGGTTTTACTCTATGGCTGATTGTAACATTACGAGTTTCACTCTACCATTGACCGTAACATTATGGGTTTTACTCTTCGACTGCTCATAACATTACTGACTTTACTCTATGACTACACCTATGTAAAAATAGAAGTGTCGTTAACAGAATGGAATATCCGTCGATGAACAACGAGATTTCCTCTAACCCTTAGAGGGAAAACTGTCAAACGAGAGGTGGATATCTCCCAAGCAAAGTTCCATCTAGGTGATGGAAGTACTGGTTGACCAACACCGTATGATAAGCAGTAAGTTCGTCACATGAGGAAAAACTCAATGAAGTACGTTTGTTTTGTAAGAGGTGATATAATGAATAGAGTTTATAATGTCACAAATAACTAAACAAAAAGTGACTGAATGCCAGCACATCTACACCTGGGCAGTGTCTATAGGTGGCAGGGGCCGGCCCTAGTCGCTATGTGTGAGGTGGAAAATAATGTGGTACTTCTGCCTAGGAGGTCTAGATTCTAGTTGATAAAATTGACAATTGGTCCATACCTTCGGGGTGCCCTAACGCACACGGGGAGTAAAATACTTGCACTCCAACCCGAATCGTGAGGGGCTGAATGTTTAGCCCAGACTATCTGCAATGTCAATTGTATATCCCCAACTATGAGGGGTCAACACCCACACAAGGGCATCTCCAAGGTGCCTTACAAATTCTACACTACTTGAAAGCCTTTCTAGGAAGAGGGTTTTTGTTGTCTGTGACTAATGAATTACATTTAAATGCATATTGTGATGTTGATTGGGCTTATTGCCCTCTCACTCATCGCTCTGTGATAGGTTATGCAATTTTTCTAGGTTCATCATTAATTTCCTAGCGATTTAAGAAATAGTCAATACTTGCTCATTGCATGGCTAAAGCAAAATATAGAGCTTTAGCATTTGTAGTTAGTGAAATTGTTTGACTTAGTTATCTTCTTGCTGATTTTTAGGTTTATCTTTTTGATCTAGTTTCCATATTTTGTGATAATTTGGCTGCTATTCATATTGCTAAAAATTCAATTTTTCACGAACACAGAAAGCAGATTGAAACAGATTTGTATTTTGTCAAAAAAAAACTCCTTGCAAGAATTATTAATCTTCAGCATGTCTGATCATCTCTTTAGATTTCCAACATTTTTACTAAACCATTGTCTCAGGTTCCTTTTCATTACATTGTTGATAAACTAGGTCTAATTGACATTTTTGACCCTATTTAAGGGGGAGTATTGGATTGTATGTTTTGTATATTTCATTTTCTTCATGTATAACTTGTATTCGATATTTGGATCCTCTGGTTAACTAAATCCACCTAATTGTACATATATAAGTCTTATCATTTATAGTCCCCCAACCTGATGTATTGATTTGGGGATATTTTTCCTTTACCCTACACTCTTTGACTTCATCTATCTATCATCTTGCTGCTTGCATTCATCAACCGCTAGCGCTCCTTGTTATTTTGTGTTTCTTCACATTAACCCATAACAACCAAAAGCACATCAACATCCGTCGTAAACAAGTCCACAAAAAAAGGACATATGCCATTTTCTCCCTACCATTACAAGTCATTTCAAAAAGGGACATTGATTGAACTACCACCACACACAAGAAAAAAAACTACAAGCACAAGGCAGCTCAAGGAGGTTTGCAGGCAGCCCAAATGGAGGAAACAAGAGATAGAAACATGGGGGATGTGCATTCTCAAAATATTAGAGCTTCAGGCAATGATGATACCCTTCCTTCAATTTGCACTTCAACTATATAGGCTCTCGTTGAGTTCTAGGTTCTACAATTCAAGTATTAAAATAAATGCATAAGCCACACTATTAATTAACCCTCCCTTATCAAAACAATAACTACATGCACATACATTAGAAATTTTAAACATATAACTTGTTAACACAAAAACTGTTGAGAATGAAGATTTGACAACAATGTAGCATGCAACTAATCAATTTCTGTATAAGAAAAACATTATAATACTAGAGTATTTACTTTTGGGTTCTTAGCATGACCCATTCCTTTACCAACATACTAGTGCAATGGGTTTCCTTTCCATCCAGATCACTACATCACCATTTTTTCTTTCCACAATTCTCCTTTTGTTGTAGCCTCCACCTAGAACAAGAGTTTGTTGTCACCAGAATGAGTCCGCCCACCTCCATACTACCCTAAAACAAGTTTCTGAGAAGACCTGAAGTGGTAGGGTTGGTAATTCTCCTTTTTTTTTACCCATTCCCACACTTTGTCCACATTGTTTGCCTACCTAAAGGTTTCAATTGGGCCATGCTTGGGCTGAGGTTTGGGAGTTTTGTGTCGTGCTGGCACGACACGATTGTGAAACGTAACATAACACAACACGATATGGACAATACAAATGGCACGATCTATGCATGGACCCTGCAAAGCTACGTAGAGCTGAAGGGAGGGGCCTACTACCCATTGCTCTCCAACGGTTGACATTGTTGGTGGCCCATTGCTCCTCCAACGTACTGCTCTTGAATGGGCGGCAACTCCAACAATCGATGGCAATGTCTCTCCAATGGGCGAACGACAAACCAACGGGCAATAGGCCGGGCAACTATAAAATGGGTTGACGGGCATCGTCGGTCATCACCCATGACCCAACTTTCCAACAAATTCTCAACTTTTCAATCTCAAATTCTCAACTTCTCAACTCTCAAATCTCAGGTCAATTTTGCTTTTTGGCTTTTGCAAATGGCTCACAATGAAGGGCAAGATCTCGGCTCTTCGGTTGGTCTCTCTCAACATGAAGTGTCACAATCCATAGAAGCATCTTCATCAATATTAACAAAGTCATGAAGAAGTGCTTCAATCTAGAGAGAATTTATAGTAAAGATGAAGACCATGAAAGATGACACTATGGAAAAGAAGACATTCTACAACATCTACAATGTCAACTTCTTTTGCAAAAGCTTAGGCGATACCAGTCATTTAAATAGGCATATAACTACATGTAAAAGTAGACAATAAAAATAAAATAATTCAAACTGAACTTTCTTTTACTCATAGTGATACTCTTTCATCATAGAGTTATAATCCTAAATTAGATAGGGAGTTATATGCTAAATTTATTTGTTCAGCTAATTTGCCTATTAATTTTAGGGAAAATAAATTTTATAGAGAATATGTAATTAAAGAATTGTGTCAATAATATAAATCTATATCTAAGAACACAACTAAGAAAGATGTTATTAAAGTATTTAACAAACTTAGACTTGAACTTATTAGTGTAATAGGTACAATTATGACTTGTATTATATGCACATCAGATATCTAGGAGGGTAAAAATAAAAATGGATATATTGCTGTAACTATTCATTTTATTGATAATAATTGAATTTTACAAAAAAGATTAATAGAATTTAGTCAAATTTCATATCTTCATGCTGCTAAAAATATTTTTTATAATGTTATGGAAATTTTTGATTTATATGGTATAAAAAATAAAGTTGGTAGTGCTACTTTTGATAATGCTACTACAATTCCTATGTTTAATAGTAGATTAAATCCACCAAAAGATTTTGAATTATTTTATCAAAGATGTATGTGTCATATTATTAATCTTATTGTACAAGTAGCTATTATAGATCTTAAAATTTTTGTTGATAATATAAAAGATACAATACATTGTATTACAAGTACAGGTAAACATATACATGACTTTAATCTTGTATGTGACTCATTTGATTTACCACACAAAATATTTACTGCTGATGTTTCTCATAGATGGAATTTTTTATATTTAATGTTAGAAAATTATTTATGTTATGGAGAAGCTATTAAATTTTATTATAATCGTTTTGTAAATGATTATGCTAAAAAATTAATTGAACATGATTTTGAAATTGTTAAATGTTTTGTTGATTTTTTAAAACCATTTTATGATGTAACTATTACATTATCTAGTGCTTATTATTCAACTTCTATTTATGCTTTACATCATTTATATAAAATTTGTTTAGTTTTTTATAAATATGTAGTCATCTATTTTTTAAACCAATTGTAGATAAAATGAAAGATATTTTTTTAAAATATTAGGGTGAAATTCCATTACTATATATATTAAGTGGTTGTTTAGATCCTAAGGCTAAAGTAAAATTATTTAATAAATTAATTAAAGGAATGCAAAAATGTTTAAGTGTAAATCTTGAAATAAATATACAAATAATAGAGGAAAATTTAAATAAAATGTTTGATAAATATGTAATAAAATATAATATAGGAACAACACAAATGTCTTCATCTATGCCATCATCATTAGCATTACAAATGGGAATGACATCATGAGCATTAGTATCAGCTCAAGATGAAGAAGATGTAGATATTTCATCAACATCATCAGGTTATTTTTCCCAAACTATAGTTTCTAGGAGTGAAATAAATTCTTTTAACTCCACCAATCATTAATGTCTATGGAATGAATATCCAGATATAAATTCTTTTGATGTGATAGATTAGTGGAAAAAATAAACTCTAGTTTTTCCAATTTTATCATATATGGATAAAGATTTACTAGCTATTCCAGTTTCTTTAGTAGCATATAAGCAAATTTTCAATATAAGTGGGAACATATTGGACAACAGAAGATCAAGGTTAAAGCTGGATATACTAGAAGTCATGATATATGTCAAAGACTGAAAACTTGCTCGACATCATGGCCAACGAGAATTGGATATTGCATGAAAGAATTTTAATTATTTAATAAAATAAAAAAATAAAATTGGGTTGACACGATTCGATACGACATGCGATAATTCGACATGATCAACGGCATGGTTGACCGACACAACCCAAGTGGGTTGTACCAATGTGTTGTGCCTAGGTCGAAAAAGTCTACCCTAGGTACAACATAGCTTGAGCAAAAAGCAATCACCCTCTTCAGATGAGAAGAAGAAGGAAATGGAGAAAATTCCTTATGCCTCAGTTGTAGGGAGTTTGATGTATGCCATGGTCTGCACCAGACCATATATTGCTTATGCTATTAGCACTATGAGAAGATTCTTAGCAAATCCAGGAGAACGACATTGGGAAGCAGTTAAATGGATTCTAAGGTATCTTCGTGGCACTTCAGAAATGAAGATCTGCTTTGGTGATGAAGAACCAACTCTTGTTGGTTTTACTGACTCAGATATGGTAGGTGAGGTAGACAACTCAAAGTCTACGTCTGGTTATTTATTTACCTATGTAGGGGGAGCCGTCCACTCGACTGGTAGGGAAGCCGTCCACTCCGCAAGAGGGCTGTCCCACGTTACGAGGTAGAGCTGAGAGAGGGAACTGCTGGGGAACACGAGTTCCGGGAGAGCTCGTCGGGTCCATTTTTTTCTGTGAGGAGTGATACAGTAGTGTCACTGAAGAAAAAAAAAAGAAGACAAACGACGGAGGCATATCAGAAGGTGGTTGCATGACAGATCATATCAATGAATTCAATGTCATCATATCTCAACTAAGTTCAGTTGAGATTAATTTTGATGATGAGGTCAAAGCCCTAATTTTGCTATCTTCTTTACTAGAAAGTTGGTCTGCAGTGGTAACTGGTGTTAGTAGTTCTCTAGGACATGAGAAACTGAAGCTAACTGATATCAGAGACCTAATTTTGAGTGAGGACATTCGGGAGCAACTCACAAGCAAGTACTTCAGGAGCAACCTTAAGTGCAGAATGCAGAGGAAGAAGTCAACAGAGAAATGGTGGTAGAAACTACTCAAAGTCTAGAGGGAAAAGCAAGGGCAGGAAGAACATTACCTGCTGGAACTGTAATTAGAAAGGGCACTACAAGATTCAATGCAAGGCACCAAGAAGGGCGCAGAGCAATGATGGGGGAGCAGCAAATTCAGTATGTGAAGAAATTGCAGATGCTCTAGCTTGTACTGCTGACAGTTCAGATGAATCTTGGATTCTAGATTCAGGCGCTTCATATCACTCCACCAATGTCAAAGGACTGCTAAGAAACTACAGGCTCATAAAAAAAAGGAAACTCTACCTGGCAAACAACAGTGAGCTAGATATTGTGGGAATTGGTGATGCTTACGTCAAAACCCACATTGGAGGCATATGGAAGTTAGAGAATGTCAGACATGTCCCTGGTCTGACAAAGAATTTGATCTCTACGAGTCAGTTAGATGATGCAGGTAAGTTTATCTCACATGGAGGTGGAAAGTGGAAGGTTTCCAAAGGAGCCATGGTAATTGCTAGAGGTAACAAAGTTGGAACCTTATATGTTATCCCTAGTGATGAATACTTGGCTAGTGTTGCTAATTCAGTGGGAGCAACAACATTATGGTACAGAAGATTGGGCCATATGAGCAAAAAAGGGATGGAAATTATGGCAAAAAAGGGAAAATTTCCAGGGATGAAATTTGTGGAGTTAGAATTCTGTGAAGAATGTGTACTTGGAAAGCAAAAGAAAGTGAGCTTCTCACGAAACTCCAAGTTGCCAAAGACTCAGAGGCTGGAATTGGTACATACAGATGTGTGGGGACCAGCACCTATCAAATCCCTAAGAGGCTAAAGATATTATGTTACCTTCATTGATGACTGCATCAGAAAGGTATGGGTTTATTTCATCAAAAATAAGTCTGATGTATTTTCAGTATTTAAGAAATAGAAAACTGAGGTTGAAAATCAGACTAGTTTGAAAGTAAAATGTTTGAAGTCAGATAATGGTGGAGAATACACCAGTCATGACTTTAAAATGTTCTGTGAAGAACATGGAATCAGGTTAATCAGGACTGTTCCTGAGCATCCTCAGCAAAATGGAGATGCAGAAATGATGAACAGAACTTTGAATGAAAGAGCAAGGAGCATGAGGTTGCATGCTGGTTTTCCCAAAGAGTTCTGGGCAGATGCTGTTAGCACGGCTGCTTACCTGATTAATAGAGGACCCTCAGTTCCTCTTGATTTGAAGATTTCAGAAGAAGTATGGTCTGGAAAGAAAATAAACATTCACCATTTGAGAGTGTTTGGATGTGAAAGTTATGTTCACATCAGTAATAGTGCTAGAGACAAGTTAGATCCAAAGGCCAGAAAATGCTACTTCATAGGTTATGGAGGAGCAGAGCTTGGTTATCGTTTCTGTGATAACCAAAACAGAAGGATCTTGAGAGAGAAGGATGTAACATTCCATGAACAAGTGTTGTATAAACACAAAGTAGGAGCTCGTCAGGACACTACAAAAGATCAATCTCAAACCAATTATGAGATTAAATTAGATGAAGCTCCAACTAATGGAAGTGTTGATCAGGAAACAGGTGCCATTGAAAATGTCATTCCTGAAGAACATCCAAGAGAAGAGGTGGTCCTAGCACAGACAGTAAGGAGGTCAACTAGGGTCTCAAGACCTCCTGAAAGGTTTAATCAAGCATTTAACTATTTGCTACTGACTGAACATGGAGAGCCTGGACAGTTTGAAGAACCAATTCAGGCTACTGATTCTAGCAAATGGGAGTTTGCAATGCAAGAGGAGATGAATTCTCTTGAGAAGAATGGTACTTGGATCATGACCAAGTTACCTAAGGACAAGAAAGCCCTTCAAAATAAATGGGTGTACAAAATCAAGGAAAATGCAGATGGAATCAAGAGATACAAGGCTAGACTGGTTGTCAAAGGCTTTCAGCAGAAAGAAGGAATTTATTACACTGAGATATTCTCTCCTGTAATCAAAATGACAACTATTAGAATTATTCTCAGTCTGGTAGTCTCTCACAGTCTACATCTAGAGCAGATGGATGTGAGAACAGCTTTTCTGCATGGTGACCTTGATGAGGAACTGTACATGGTGCAGCCATAGGGTTTTAGTGTCCCTGGAAAGGAAGAACTTGTCTACAGACTTCAGAAAAGTCTTTATGGCTTAAAGCAGGCACCTAGACAGTAGTACAGGAGGTTTGACAGTTACATCTGTACTATTGGTTTCAATAGATGTGAGATGGACTCATGTTGCTACTGGAAACAATTCAGTGACTCTTTGATCTTTCTGCTATTGTACATTGATGATATGTTGATAGCTTGTAGTAACATCAACAGAATCAATGAATTGAAGCAACAGATATCAAAAGAATTTGATATGAAGGATTTGGGTTCAACCAACCAAATCCTTGGAATGAGAATCAAGAGAGATTTGAATGAAGGTACCTTGGTATTGTCTCAGAAAAAGTACATTGAGAAAGTGTTAGAGAGATTCGGCCACACCAATGCTAGAACAGTAGAGACACCCTTAGGAGCTCACCTAAGGTTGATCAAGGATCAGATGCCTAAAGATCACACTAAAAAGAATTACATGTCTGAAGTCCCATATGCTTCTGCAGTAGGTAGCTTGATGTATGCTGCAACAAGCACTAGACCTGACATCGCTCATGCTGTTGGAGTGGTGAGCAGGTTTATGTCCAATCTAGGAAAGGAGCATTGGGAAGCAGTAAAGTGGATTCTGCGCTATTTGAAAGGTTCTAGTGACGTTGGATTGTACTTCAAGAAAGGTAATCTAGACTTACAAGGCTTCTATGACCCTGATCTTGCTGGAGATTCAGATCAGAGCAAGAGTACTTCAGGTTATGTGTTCACCTTGAATGGCACAACTATAAGCTAGAGGTCTAAGTTGCAAGGATGTGTTACCCTTTCAACAATGGAGGCTGAACTGGTAGCTATAACAGAAGCAACAAAGGAGCAGATTTGGCTCAAGAGCTTTCTTGAAGAATTAAAGATAAAGGCTAGTGGGAGTATTCTAAAC